>LVTN01001242.1:11026-84732 GCA_001649415.1 Musa itinerans
TTATTATTATTCATTACATCAACCTGACCTTTTTAAAACAAGGCACTAAATGCATGCCAGTTCAATACATTGATGGACCTCGGCTCATTTGCAAGGTTGTCCACCACTCCATCCCACTGCATCACAACTGACGGAGACCTCTCAGTTGCAAGATCGTCCATTCCGTTAACAAGGTCATTCATGCATGCATGCAAACCGGATCGACATCTATCTACTTGTCGCCATGCATCACGGGGTGGTTTCCTGGAACCATGCACAGGGCAGCAAAATAACAACTCGATTCATAAGCTGTGGTGGTGTCACGAGAGTCGTACGACCCCATTTAATAACCTCATTGGGGATTGCTTCCGAGTCTCGATGCCGGTGCCAATCCTCGGCTTTTCCGTTGTTCACACCGGTGGGGTCCTCCCCATGTCGAGCCCGGTTATATATGTCCAAATAATTCCGGATCAACCATCGAATTAGTCTGTGTTGTTTGTTGATTGGATGACCAACGATTTTGTCTTCAATTGATGTGTCACGTCGATCACTGTCGTCCACTGCGACATATCTGCTCTACCATGCAGCAAAGGAAAGATACATATGATCAAGAGGTCGGACGAGCATTTCCAAGAAACAATCTTTAGGATAGTAATTTTCACACGTACGTTGATGGTGACTGCACGAAGATTTTCCAAAGTTTTATCTTTAGAATTACAGTAAGTACGTGAAGAATACGCATCAAACGCATGCAGGATCATCATTTTCTTCGTGAGAGTTGGTCGCTATAAGCATTTGTTGTTTATTTCATAGTTTGAGTAGGGTTAGGTTTTAGTAGGGTTAGGTTTTAGTCTAAATATTGTGTGGATAATCACTATTATCTACAACAACATATATAAAAAGTCTTTGATGATGATCTCACAATCATGTATGCTTGCTTACCGGCCTGTATGTTGTTTGTATCGATACAGAAAATGAGCTGGAAAAGTCAAATAATGCTTGCTGTAAACCTTTACGTACACGGATGTTTCCCACTGCTGCTACATGTATGGCCAAAGCATGGTGAAATAAATAGTCGTTACTGCGAGCTTCACACGTAACGATATGTATCTTGCTAAGTAGATGTTGAGGTTGTAATACGTGACATGAGATACAGCATGAAGATCGAGGATGACATGTAGCATTGTATAACGCAAAGACTCTCTCTCTCTATTTTTCGTAGTTTAAGTTTCAGAATTTAACAAGAGCCACGTGATTTCCATGTCTATTACTGATGAAGATGCAAAGACTAAACGAACAAGAAGAAGCAAGCACTTAATGGTGTTCACTGCTGCATGAGAGGTAGGTAACAAGTCGACATGCAACTTGCTTCCTTCGGATCACCAGAATTATTGCCAGCTAAAACTCCTTGCCCATCCATTTCATCATCCACATGGCTTCCTTTGTCATCTTCCCCTGCAACAGCTGCACCAAGCATTAAGTAACCTCCACATGCAGCAGCTTCTTCTCTATAAATACCTCGGCACTCCACCTCCAAGCTATCCATCACAACCACTTGCAAGTGTTCCTAGTGACTTGTTTCTGAGAAGCCATGGCGTCCAAAGCCTCAGCTTCGCTTGGCCTCTTCTTTGCCCTCAACCTCCTCTTCTTCGCACTCACCAGTGCCTGCGGCACCACCTGCCCCACGCCCACCCCGAAGCCGTCCTACGGTAAATGCCCCATCGACACCCTGAAACTGGCCGCCTGCGCCAACGTGCTCAACGGCCTCATCACCATCGGCATCGGCAAGTTCCCCAAGCAGCCGTGCGAGTGCTGTACTCTCATCGAAGGCCTCCTCGACCTCGAAGCCGCCGTCTGCCTTTGCACCGCCCTCAAGGCCAACATCCTCGGCATCAACCTCAACGTCCCCATCGACCTCAGCCTGCTCCTCAACTACTGTGGCAAGAACGTCCCCAAGGAGTTCCAGTGCCCTTGAGCCCGTCACCCATCGTCTCCGTCATCTCTATATCCTTTCCGTTCATGTGAAGGTCGTCAAGTATGGTGTTCGACGTGCGTGTTTGTTATCTCTCTATTCTACCGGGCAATTTGCTTTGCTTTCGATGTTTCAAGATATATGATGGGGAATAAGTGTTGGTGTATTAATGTACTTGTTATTCTTTGTTAATTCCAAGGTTGTGCAATAATATAATTGTTGTGACAATGCGTCATTAATCGAGTCACTAATATATATATATATATATATATATATATATAAGCCAGTCCAATAGCTTTTCTATATCTCATACTTCGTACTTAGCACATTCTCCCGTTTGGAACATAATCTGGACTTCCTAACCCCATGATTCATTTTGAGCCCACAAGAGGGAGTGCCAAATCCCGTATCAATTCAATTGAAGAAATGGACAACTTGAATTCTATTGGTGAAACTATGTTAGTATGTTGAAATGGCATATATCTTTATGGAAATATAATAATAAAAAAGGACGAACCTAAACTATATGACAGAGGAAGTACTCCTGAATTGTAGAGGAATAGCTACACTATTGTTGCAATCACTAAAATTTATTCATGACAATATTTTATAGGATATTTGATTCGATAATCATTTATTTTCTTGAGGGACACGAGTAATTTTACATAATTTATAAATATATCAAACATTATATTGTGTTCGGCTAGAATTTATTTATTTTATATACTATTATACTTTTAACCTTAGATTCTTATTGAGAAAGAAAATGAGAGATACTATCTATGTTGCTTTAGCTGATGATAAATATGAAGAACTAAAGATCAAGATGAATAAAGCTTTGAAATCAAATCGTAGGATGAGGCCTAGTCATTTAGTCTCGATCTATCAATGTCGAGATATTAAAATATGAGAAGTATGTTCAAATATATCATATTAATGACACAATTGAATGAGTTTAAATTTATTTGAAGCATGTTACATTTAAATTATATGTTGTTATTTAAATTTTTTTGATGATTTATGCTAAGTAATTCATAATTAATTATATATATATATATATTGTTTGGCATAATATTTATTTGGCATACTTGTCTTTATTCCTTTTAACATGGTTCTTATTAAGCATGTTGTTATATTTATATGTTAATTTAGTTCTTCTCACAAACACCAATAATGAAATCAATAACATAAGAGAAACTTAACATGTGTTCCATATCACATGTTCCTTAACATGTGGTCATAAATCAAAACTATGAGAGATCAATATCATATGAGAAACTTAATTAGAACACTACTTTGGAGCATAGAGCATTATTCTTGATGTGATTTTGGTAGACCCAGGTATGCAATCTATTCAAGATAGATGAAGAAAACAACATTATGAACCATTAGAAATGCATTGTTCTTACAATCTGTTAATCATATGTATTGTTAATAGAAGTGACCCTTAATGATACTCTGCCAATCCTATATATAAATTATCTTCATTTTTCCCATTCTAGTTTAGGGACCCATGCTATTAGATATATTTTGATAACAATTAATAATCCAATTTGATGACATAATTGAACTATTAAGAAGATATGTGATCTAAATTACTTAATCTCAAAACAAACTTTGTAGGCTCATTTAGAGACAATCATATTTTTCAAAAAATTTAAATATATTAGACAATAGAATGTGTTTAGATTTAGAATATGTTTTCTATAGATAATATTGTCATCTTCAAGTTTGATTTCTATATAGAAATAAAAGGATGCATTTGATCTTTATTGCTTTAGCTAATGATTTATATGAAGAAATGAAGATCAAGATGAATAAAGTTGTTAGATTGAACCATAGGGTGAGGATTACTGATGTGGCCTCTGTTCATCAATGCCAAGATATCAAGAATTTCATTTAATCATTGGTCTATTGTGTGCATTCCTTAAGCATTCTTGATCATGTTTCTTTAGAGTTGTCATTCTTTTATTGGGTTTTATTTGGGTGCAACAAGGGAACAAAAGGATTACAGCACAGTGATCCTTGATAAGAATAAGGGACATAATTAGTTGATCACTGATGAGTGATGACAATTCAGTGGTTTTGCTGAATCATGAGATGAAAGAGAAATTGCAAATATTTCATGATGACACCATACTTTTAAAAGTTTTGATCATTATTCTTGGTCATTTTTAAAAGCATCTAGATCTAAGGTTTGCAACAGTTAGTAAAGTTAGGTTTCTTTGAAGGGATTGTGTTTAGATGTTGCTGAACTTTTGCATTGAATTATTTGTTTGTCAGTTGCATTTGATCATCACTTAAGCTAAGTAAAGGCTTTTAAAAAGAAAACGTAGATTGACTAGTTGTTTTGTTGGTTAAATTTTCATGCAATCACTAAAATTTATTTATGACATTGTTTTATTTGATATTTGATTCAATAATTATTTTCTTGAGTTATATGGATCGTAGTTTAGATGCTAGAAAACTTCTCTATTGAATTATTTGTTTTTAGTTCCATTTGATCTTCACTTAAGCTGAGTAATGACTTTCACAAAGATAACATAATTTGCCTACTTTGCCCAGTTGTTTTGTTGGTTAATTTTTTGATATTTGAATTATATGAGTTGTAGTTGCAATCACTAAAATTTATTCATGACATTATTTTATAGGATATTTGATTCAAATAAATCATTTATTTTCTTGATGCCCATGAGTGATGTCACAATTTATAAATACATCAGACATTAGATTGTGTTCAATTAAAATTTATTGTTTATAGATAATAATGTACTTTTAACGTTAGATTCCTATAGAGAGAGAAAAGTAGAGATACTATCTATATTTCTTTAACAGATGATATATGTAAAGAACCAAATATCAAGAAAAATAAAGCTGTCATATCAAATCATAGTGTGAGACTTAGTGATGTGTTCTTGATTCATCAATGTCATATATTACTTTAATCTTTTGATGAAATATGATGAGTAATTCATAATTATGTGATGTTTTTCTTATATTCCTATTTTTGTTGAGCATATATTTATTATAATGTATTAGGGATGTTAATTTTACTCATAGGTATGGGTACCCGACGGGACATGCCTCTAATGTGGTAGGAATAAGAAAAATAAACAGGAATGAGAGCGGGGATGAGAGCCACTTTCTATTATAAGTATAAATATGGGATGGGGATGAGTAGAGCACCCCTCGCCCTATACCCATTCTCATATTTATACTTGATCCATTAATATATAAGCTAAGATGCTAGATCTAAAAACTAGACGAGCGTAGCTTCATTATTTAAATTAGACTATGTGAAATTGATTAAATCAATTATGATTCATTTAAGAACTATTTGACTATGATTCAATTATGATTCAAATAAAATATCTTTTTATTCAATAGTAACCACTCGCTGTGGCCCTATGCACCATGCATACCTAATATTTAATTGTAGGCAATATCGCTATAGCCAGTGGACTTTGTCTTCATTGGTCCTCATCTCCATTGGTAAATAGTAATTTCTCTAGCAATTAATGATTATAAATAGTGAGTAATGAACGACGATGATGATTCTTCGATATTCTTTTATTTTTCTCCTAATTAATTGAGTAAATTAATTATGAGAATATGAAGAACTCGTGCATTGTATTCCTCACCCCGCCCCACCTCATCACGTTAACATCACTCTAATGATGATACTATTTTTTTTTTATATTCTATTCTTCATCAATATAAATTTGAACTCCATAGTTCATTTTACTTATTTGATAAACTTTTATTTAGCTTTAAAACTTAGCATGGTTATCGTTGCTCTAACTTTGTAACTTTATTGAATTTTATTTTATATATTAATTTAGCTCTTCTCGAAAACAATGATAATAGAATCTACAAAATAGATTACACCAACATAACATATGGATTCGTAAGTCAAAAATATGAGAGACCCATATCATTTGAGAAAATTAAATGAAACATAACTTTCGAGCATAAAAAATTATTCTTGCTGTGATTTTAGAAGACTTAAGTATTCGATGTATCCATGAAAGGATAACAACCTAGCGGACCATCCAAATCAAGCATAGATTAAATATGATTTGATGATTTATATATTCTTAAATATGATTTAAATCTAATCAAATCACCTATATTAGGTAATTAATAGGATTTGTTAATTTTAAAAGATTATTTATTATTATTATTATTATTGAATCTTGTATCTAATCAAATTACTCCCTTTCTCCTATATAATGATCAGGATGCCTCCCCTTCTAAGAGCAACACCGGGTTAGCGCTGCAGGACGTGAAATGTAGGTTCTCCGAACGATTCATTTTATTGCTATATAAATAATATTTTTTTTAGTTATGATAGGTATAATATGATTTAGACCCTTGGTAAAATTTTATAAATGTTTAGAATTATTTTATTATTGTTTACAAATTTTGTTATCTCCTATGTGTTTTTAGAATAATTCATAACCATTAATCGAGAATTTTTGTGACTGGTAAAGATTTTTAGTTAAATCTATTGAGTTGTTTTTTATTTGTTCATGAAAAATGGATTTTATATTCTGTTAGATCATGCCTCTGTATTAAATTGTTAAATAGTTTGCAATCCATTATTGGAACCCTAATTTGCTGGTTTTGTAATTTTTAAAAAACCTTTTTGGAATTTTTATGATTTTTTTCAAAATTTTATAAAGAAAAAGAATTCATTGAAATTAAAATTGATTTAACCTGGGTCCGAACTGAGTTGAATCGGAACCTAGGGTCTGTCGAACCTACTTGCACGGTGTGGCTTGACTCAGGTCGAGCGACGGTTCAATTAGACTCAGCTTGGATCCTACTATGTGGGTCTGGCGTATGTTCGAAGGTCGGTGTGGGGCTACTCGGCTTCATGAGTTGTTGGCGAGACCCAATTCGGGTAGGCCCAATGCGGCCTATAGGCCACGACTTGATGCGAGAGGTGGTGGTCCAGTGTCCGTGGCCCAAACATGGCCCGGCGTTGTAGCCTTGCCTGGTGCCTGTGTCCCCTTTAGTGAACATGTCGAGCACATGAACGCAGCATTATGCTAATTGGGCTTAAATTGGCCCAGTAGCCTTGTTTTGACCTGATTTATGAGTTTGGACGATCTCTAAATTACACCTTAACTGAACCAGTTTGACTTATTCTGATCGGTTCAAATTGGACCTAATCACATCCAAATTCGATCTTACGAGGATAATTGTAGACCAATCTATAAGGATTTTAAGTTGGTTCAATTAGGCTTTGGTTAGATTGAGTCTGATTCAAGTCTCTTAGACCAATTGAATTTAGATTAAAATCGATTGAGAATTAATTAGGGTATATTTTTTTATATTAATACTGTTTAATAGTTTTTGGACTAAGGACAAAGATATGATTTTGATATGATAAGAAAAAGTCAATATATGGTAGGTAGATTTCCTTAAAAGATATAAGAGACTTTCAGGTAATTAGATGATTTATCGTGATAAATATATCCCTACTTTCAATATATTGTCCACTATTGAAAGGATGCTCCATTGGGTGGTTGACCTAGTTTTCTGTTTGAGATTTGATATGAGATCTAATACTGATTTGATAGACTTTGTGGCTATCTATCTATGGTTGACTTTGATTTATAGGTTTTACATTTATTATATTACTATTTTTCATATATGTTTTGAAAGAATATATATGAGGTTTGTACTTAATTTTATTGATGTTATCCAATCCAATTATAGATATTGATGTAGAGATCAACATTATTTATCACTAGGTAGAGACGCGTCGAGATACTTAGATTTATATAGTTTTAGTTTGAACCAAAAAAGTTAATTTTTATTTTTTATAAGATAATATTATTTAGAAATATTTTAAAACTTAGTTTGAATAAAGTTATTAATTAGCTTTATCATCTGTCCTCTGATTACGTGAAAAGTATATCACATTTGGTACATGTAATAAAAAAAATTAGGAGATAAGGCTTTTTTTTTTATGATATGATATTATGATTGATAACTTATAGGCTTTAGGGTCCTAGAATTAGTATCAAGCATAGTTGAAAACTTTAATTTCTCAATAATATTGGTTAAATAATTTGTTGATAGGAGATCAAGTATTTAGATATTATATTATTATCATGTTTTATCATTAAGTTAAATAAAGAACTATAGCCTACCATTTAGACTATATAGGTGGCTATATTTGTTAGTGATTTGTTATTAGCTAACTAGATATTTAAATGATGAATTGTTACTCTATAAGAGTAATGAGCTATTAGTTGGTCTTATTTTGTTAGAATTTGAAGACTTCGATACTATTTTAGATATGAACTGGTTTCTAACCTATTATGCTAGCATTGATTGTTTCAAAAAATTGAAGCTTATTTTTTTTATGTGTCAATCATCTTTTTAATTCACTAGAACCCAAGATGATATTTCTTCTTTCATCTTGACATTAGATGCTTGAAGACTGCTAAGAAAATGTTATAAAGGGTTCTTGGCTTTCATTTTAGATGAAGAAGGTAGGAAGGTATGCTAAAAGATATCATTGCTGTTAAGGATTTTTTAGATTTATTTTTTTTAAGGATTTGCTTAGATTGCCTCCTCATAGATAGATCGAATTCAACATCAATATTCACCTTGGCACTGTACTTATTTCTAAACCTCCCTACAATATGATCTGAGTTGAATTACAAGAGTTGAAAAAGCAAATCTACGAGTTATTAGATAATGACTTCACTTGACTTGGCGTATTTCCATAGGGTGTTTTATTTTATTTGTGAAAAAAAAATGGATCGATGAGATTATATATTAACTATAGGTAACTCAACTAAGTCATCATCTATAATAAATATCTTCTTTCTTAGATAAATGATTTATGATCTGGTACTCAAGTATATTCAAAATTTAATCTAAGATATCGATACAAAATATTATCTTTAGAAAAAGATATAAACATTATAAAGTTTTTGGTGATGCCTTATGGGTTAAATAATGTATCGGTTGTTTTAATAGATCTTATGAATAGAATATTTCATTCTAGAAAAATTTATAATTAAATTTATTAATGATATTTTGATTATTTTAGGAGTAATTAAAGCATAAACAACATCTTAAGGTGGTGTTTAAGGTTCCAAGGCATGAAAGACTATATGTCAAGTAAACAAGTATAACTTTCGGCTCAAAAATGTTATGTTTATTGTGAATGCGATGTATAGTACAAATATATTTATTGATCCTCGAAAAATTGAATCTCTTTTAAATTAGAAGTAACCAATTAATGTTCTAGAAATCAGGAGCTTTATTAGATTGACTAGTTAATATAAAAGATTTGTTGAATGATTTTTAAAAGTAACAACTATTTGACAAGATTGACTTAAAATAATGTAAAATTTATTTAAAATGATAAATGTCAATGAAGTCTTGAGGAATTTAAAAAAGGGTTAAATTGTGCCCCTATTTTTGTGGTTTTGTGTGGAGGAGAAAGATTTGTAATTTATGATGATGGTTATATTCAAAGACTTAGATGTATATTAATGTATTTAAACAATTAAAGACTCATGAGAAGAATTATCTTATATATAATCCATAATTAGTAGCTATTATTTTTATTTAAAAATCTATAGATATTATTTTTATGAGCATATTGTTGAGATTTTTACTATTCTTAAATATCTCTTTACACAAAAAACTTAGATGTGAGACAATGTAAATGGATGATTTTTTTTTAATTATGATTTTAATATTAATTATCATCTTGGAAAGACCAATGTGATAGTTAATACTTTGAGTAAGAAATTATCTACTTTCATGACTCGATTAAATAGGTGGATTGAACAATTGAATAAAACATTTAGAGATTTCTTAGCATGTATGATAAGACAATCATTCTTGGTGGTAAGAATTAAGGATGGTCAAAAAGAGATGAATACATCTAAACTATAGCCAAAGAGAATAATCAGGTCTTGATGATAGAATTTTGACTAGCATATGATAGTTTCACCATATTTCAAAGATTAAGTTTACTGTTTACCATGATAATACTAAAATATATTAAGATTTATAATAGAGATATTAGTAGAGAGAAATGAAAAAGGATATAGTTGAATTTATGTTCAAATGTCTAGTATATCATCAAGTGATGTTTAAACACTAAGTACCCTTTAGAAAATTACACAAGATGCATATTCTCAAATAGAAATGAGAATAAGAAGATGCTAGTTTTTTATTTAGGATTACTTAGGATATTAAAGTGTTATGATTTTATTTGAGTGATTGTTGATTGATTTATTAAATCTACGTATTTTCTCTTAAGGATATTCTCTAGATTACCTAAGTCAGGTCGGAACCTAGGCTTGGTTAAACCTAGTCACACGATGTGACTTAACTCATGTCTCGATTCGGCCTAGACCTCAATTCAATTGGGCTTGACCAAGAGCATGCTACATGGGTCTGATATCGGTCCAAATATCATCATGGAGCCACTCGACTTGGTGAGCCATCGACGTGGCCCAATTTGGGGAGACCCAATGTGGCTTACGGGTTGTGGCTCGATGCAGGCTAGCATGGTCCAACATCTGCAGTCTAAGCGTGACCAGGCATTGTAATGCAACTCAATGCATTTATTTTTCCTCTGGTGAACATGTTGAGCACATGATTTCCATTAATCTGACATGCTCTGTGCTAGTATAATTTTGGGCTCAGGTTAGCCTAATAGTTTTATTTTGCATTTTTACTTGTTTTATGAGTTTAAGATCAATTAATCTTAAATTAAACTTGAGCAAAAGCTATTCTGATTGTTCAAAATGATTATATATCGAAATAGATTAGTTCAAATAGTTTAACTTAAATTGGACCTAATCAAGTATAAATTAGACCTAGTTACGATGATTCAAGACTAGTACAGGAGAATTTTAGGTTTGCTCAATTAGAATCTAGTTGGATTGAGTCTGATTTAAGGTTATTGGACAAATTCAGTTGGGGTTTAAACCAATTGAAGGGTAATTAGAGTATGATTTTTTATATTGATATTGCTTAATGATTTTCTTCATTAATTGATGTATATTGGTAGCACCAGTCCTAGGACTAACATGAGACATGAGTTTGATATAATAAAAAGACTTGGTTGATCCATTTTAATTACAAAAGGTTATTATACTGGTAAAACGATTTCATTCGATAATATAATGGGTTGTCAAATATGATAATTAAATTATTTCTCCATTTACTATTAGGAGAAAAATGTCTATGAGTGAGTGATATCACTCCAATTATTGGAATTTCGATATAAATTCACTTCATCCAGAGAGAGAAATCCATTCTGAGAGATAAAATATCTTCTTTTGTTGTTCGAGCTCCATTGGGTGTTCAACATATATCATGCATTTGAGATTTAATACTTAAACAATGTATTTAAACAAAGACTTGGATGTATATTAATGTATTTAAACAATTAAAGACTCATGAAAAAAGTTATCTTACATATAATCCACAATTAGTAGCTATTATTTTTATTTAAAAATATAGATGTATTATCTTTATGAGCATATTTTTGATATTTCTACTATTCTTGAATATCTCTTTATACAAAAACTTAAATATAAGACAATGTAGATGGATGATTTTTTTTTTTAATGTGATTTCAATATTAATTATCATCTTGAAAAAGCCAATATCATAGTTGATGCTTTGAGTAAGAAGAGTAAGAAGTCATCTACTTTCGTGACTCATTTAAACATGTGGACTAAACAGTCGTATAAAATATTTAGAAATTTTATGTAAGATGGCATAATCATTCTTGGTGAAAAGAATTAAAGATGGTCAAAAGAAGATGAATACCTCTAAACTATAGCCAAAGAGATTAATCAAGTCTTGATGATAGAATGTTAACTAGTAGATGATAGTTTCATCATATTTCATAATGGTTATGTATCCCTGAAAGTCACCTTTTGAAGATGTAATTGTTAAAAAAAACTCATAAATATAAATTAAGACATATTGTTACCATGATAATACTAAAATATATAAAGATTTATAATAGCGACATTAGTAAAGAGAACACTAAGTACCTATTAGAAAATTACAAACGATGCTTATTTCAGAATATGAATGGTAGTAGATAGACACTAGTTTTGTTTCATGATTACTTAGGATATTGAAGTGTTATGATTTTATTTGGGTGATTATTGAATGATTTATAAAATCTATGTATTTTCTCTTAATTGATAAAGGATATTCCCAATGTTATTTGAGTCAAATTGGAACCTAGGCTTGGCCAAACCTAGTCACACATTGCTGCTCAACTCACGTCTTGGTTCGGCCTAGACCTCGACTCAGTTGAGCTCAACCTAAAGCATGCTACATGGGTTCAATATAATTCTAAATATTTTCACGGAGCTACTTGACTTGACAAGCCATCGACATGGCCTAATTTGGGGAAGCTCGATATAGCTTGCGGGTTATGGCTTGATGCATGCTAGATCCAACATCTGCGACCCAAGCGCGATCGGACATTGCAATGCGATGCTTTTTTTTCCCTCTAGTGAACATGCTAAGCACATGAGCCCTATTTCAGTTGATCTGATCCGATCTATTTTTAGCCCTATGTTAGTATAATTTTAGACTCGGGTTGGCTTAGTAGTTTCATTTTGTATTTTGACTTGTTTTATGAGTTTGAGGTCAATTAATCCTAAATTAAACCTGAGATGAACCAATTTGACCTGTTATGATTGTTCAAAGTGATTTTATATTGAAATAGATTGGTTCAAATAGTTTGACTTAAATTGGACCTAATCAAATATAAATTAGACCTGGTTAGGATGATTTAAGACTAGTACGAGAGGATTTCAGGTTCGTTCAATTAGGTTTTAGTTGGATTGAGTCTCATTTGAGGTTATTAGATGAATTCAATTAGGGTTTAGACCAATTGAAGGGTGATAAGAGTATGATTTTTGATATTGATATTGCTTAATGATTTTCTTTATTGATAGATGTACATGGTAACAATCTTAGAACTGACATGAGTTTGATCTGATAGGAAGACCCGGATGATCTCTTTTAATTTCAAAAAGATTGTTATAGTGGTAGAACGATTTTGATATAATAGGTTATCAAATATGATAATTAAATAATTTTTTTATTTACTGTTGGGAGGAACATATTTTTATTTTGATGAGTGACGGATATCACTCAACTATCGAAACTCCGATATAGATAGAGAATCCATTACGAGAGATAAAGTATCTCCTTCTATTGTTCGAAGTATGCTCTATCAGATGTTATGTTGGACGTACATCATGCATTTGAGATCTTATACTTATTATTTATGTTTTGGCTTCTGCTGTAAAGACAGGTTTTTTTATCTGTATGATATGCAGTTGATTTTGATTTATTGATCTTGTATTTATTATGCCATTATTTTTATGTATGCTTTAAGAGGATTTACAAGAAGTTCATACTCATTTTTTGTTGATTACAGGATACCAACGAAGAGAGGAGCATTATTTGTCGTTATGTAGAGCTGCATCGAGACACTTAGATTTATATATAGCTTTAGTTTAAGCAAAACAACGAATAAAGTTATTTAAAAATATTTCAAACTTTATTAAATGCTGCAGTTGTGAACACGTGGAAAATATATTACACGAATAGTTAACTTTATTATATGCTTGAGTTGTGATTATGTGGGAAATATATTACATTTGGCCCGAGTGGTTCAAAACAAAATTACATCAAAGGATGATGTCACAAGAACTGCCCCATCGATTCTTGCAGATAGTGCAGCTATTCATTCTGCTGCTTGATTCCATGCATGTATGTTTCGGCTGACACCTCGATCGAATGAACTCATGGTGGGACAGTAGAGGCTCAGGCAGTACCAACGCGTGTAAACGAAGAGAACAGGATGGATGGAGGTCGAGAGGCAAACGACGTGGGAGTTAGCGGCTCGAGCATTCCAAGATGGGACGAACACTGACGCAGTCTGAGAACTATCGAGCCAAGAAGAACTTGCTCCGAGATATCAGTGATGTCTTGAGCTTGTCTCCGGAATTCATGGTGTGACTCATTTCAAGTAGGGGAGAAGCGTTACCATAAATGGAAGACTGGTTGATGGAAAAGACCAACGAGTTAGACTCGACAACAGGCAGCTAAACATATTAAAAAACAAACTTATTTAATTCGACCACAGTGGGAGTCGAACCCACGACCTTCTGATCCGAAGTCAGACGCGCTAATCCACTGCGCTATGCGGTCTTCATGCAAAGGCTGCTAACAAGATTATTGATAACAGTTTCTCGTCTCGACATATTTAAAATGACTGACTTAACTCGACCACAGTGGGAGTCGAACCCACGACCTTCTGATCCGAAGTCAGACGCGCTAATCCACTGCGCTATGCGGTCTTCATGCAAAGGCTGCTAACAAGATTATTGATAACTATATTGTTTTGGCAGTTACCTTCCAACCCTTCCCCTCCCGTCGTCTTCGCTTCCTTCTCTCTCTCTTTCTCTCTCTGCTTCCTGGACTACAGGGGTAGTTCTCCGCAGGAGGCACTGTAGATCTACTCTTGATTCGAGTCTCCGGCCGTACGATCCGGCGATGAAGCAGCTCCACAAGCAAAGCAGCCTCAACCAGAACCAACAGATCCCCACGTTCGCCGCCAAGCCAGCCAAGCCGCAGGCCCGCCCCTCGTCCCCCTCCTTTTTACGTGCCGCCGCCGGCTACCTCCTCCGGGAGCAGCGCCTCCTCTTCGTCCTCGCCGGCGCTGTCATTGCCTCCACCTTCTTCCTTCTTCACCCCTACTATCACTCCTCCACCTCCGGACTCCAGCCCTCTGATCACCTCGCCCACCGCCATCCGTCCTCCTCCTCCTTCGGCGGCGGCGATGCCGCCTTGGGTGGTAGTGGGAAGAGGGTGCCGGTGGGGCTGAAGAAGCCGTCGAAGCGGGTCGTGGTCACGGGGGGCGCCGGCTTCGTCGGGAGCCACCTGGTCGACAAGCTGCTGTCCAGGGGGGATAGCGTGATCGTGATCGATAATTTCTTCACCGGGAGGAAGGAGAACGTGGTGCATCATTTCGGGAACCCGAGGTTCGAGCTGATCCGCCATGACGTTGTCGAGCCGATCTTGCTGGAGGTGGACGAGATCTACCATCTCGCATGCCCGGCTTCGCCGGTGCATTACAAGTATAACCCCATCAAGACGATCATATCCTTCCGATTTGTAAACAATCTTCATTTTGCAACATTTGCTCGAATTCCATGCTTCTCTCATACTCTGGTAATGGTTGGCTTCGACCTCAGATGGATCTAGGAATTATGTTTGCATTTGCATAAAAATTGAAGGCATAGGTTCGTGGAATTAGGATTGGTTCTGTGAAAGTAACTATTTTTTTTATTGATCTATTGTCAAAGCATGATCTTTTTTGTTTGGGTGAATTGAATAAATTGCTTTTCTAATTCATTTAGTTACCATTTGCATGAATTTAGAGATTGAAGTATGTAGCATGTCTTTTCTTATTTCTTGTTTTGAATTACTTTCATGCTGAACGTCTGTTAGATTGCTTTTTAATGGAGTAGCAAAGATGATTCTTTTTGTTTCATAGATTGTTTTAAATTCTTAACAATTGAGTACAAGACAAATGTGATGGGAACATTGAACATGTTGGGATTGGCAAAGAGAATTGGAGCACGATTCCTGTTGACAAGTACCAGCGAGGTGTATGGTGATCCACTTGAGCATCCACAGAAGGAGACATACTGGGGCCATGTCAATCCTATAGGTTTGCCAACTTGTATTCAAGCTTGTTGATGCTTCTTTTAACAAAACACTTTGTTGTTCTCACACATTTCACTATAGGGGTTAAGCATTTTCTCAGATTTCTTGTTTATTCTGTTCTTTTTGTTATCTGTTTCTCCATTTATATTCACTTGATTGATATTTTAACATTAATTGTCATTAACCCTTAGGTGTTAGGAGTTGCTATGATGAAGGAAAGAGAACAGCAGAAACTTTGACCATGGATTACCATCGTGGTGCTGAAGTTGAGGTGACTTTATGCGCTTGTAAAATTAAGCCTTGTTTCTGTTGATGGTTATGTTGTGGTTTGTGATAGTACAGGACTATGACAATAGCCATTGTCAATCAAGTTTCTGTAATCTTAAACTAACTAACTTGCATTTCTGATTTATGGCAATGCATTTTCAGGTCCGTATTGCACGAATATTTAACACATATGGACCTCGTATGTGCCTAGATGATGGCCGGGTTGTCAGCAACTTTGTTGCGCAGGTATCGTTTCTTCAAGCATAATGTTTTCTCTTTTGGCATTCAAAAAGCAATGAAGATTAGATATCATGAAGATGTAACGATCTTAAGAGTCACACTTTGCAGGCACTTCGTAAAGAACCTATGACAGTTTATGGTGATGGGAAGCAAACTCGAAGCTTCCAATATGTTTCAGACTTGGTACTGAACCATGTCCTTGTACCTTTTATATTCACTGTAGACATAATCTATCCTGCTTGCAGTCATATAAACTTTGCATGAATTACCTAAGTCTTTTAAAAATATAGCTTTATGAGTCAAACCTTCTTCTTTCTGCACTTTTGCTGCTTTGCTCAAGTAACAGGCCTGAAAAGCACTTCTCCTTCTTGACAGATCTTATATTTGGTAATTGCAGATACTGTTTACCATCTTAGAAACTTGAGAATGATATGTAGTGTGTGTTGTCTGAGACCCCCAATCTAGGAATTGTCTAGAACGTCTACCATCTATTTTATCATTTTCATGGTAAATATAATGGGCTCATTTAGGAAAATGCTTAACCTATATCCTACCTCTGAGTTGAACTAATTGGAATTCCACTGTCTGGATGCATCAGCAAGAATGAGTTTCTAATTTGTCGAGGCTTCTTGTGGTAGTTGTGATGTTATTCTGGATGGCTCTCATTTTCCGTAAAGATAGTTGTCTAGCTTTGTCTCCTAGAATTCAAGTACATGAAAGAGTTGGTTGTTGTGGAGTTCTGGAGACATTTGAAGTATATCCAAGTAAGAGACTTACCAGAGCAGATCAACTTTTGAGTGAGACCAGTGCATCTCGGCTTACATTTGGCTTTTTTTTATCAATCTTACTTTGGGTTAATTGCATAATATTTCAGTCATATATGTCATGTTACCTTATACGTCTTAGTTTCCCTTTGTATTGTTTGCTTGTACACATATGTTTATACGTCACAGACTTGGCTCAGGATTCTCCAAAATGTTGGAACTAGCATGATATTCTAGATATTCTCATGTGCTACATCATCATTAGATTACACGGATTGTTATGTATTGTATCTTCAATGACATTGGGTTACCTGGATTTTACAGTACATGCATCTAAAACACTCATATTATATGACTTTTTGGATATGATAATCAAGAACAGTGGCAAATGATATATTTGAGCCATGTATTCAAATTTGTCTCCTAGTATGTTGATGCATATGTAGCCATTACTCAAAAAGCCTTCTGGATGTTTTCCTTTAATATAACATTTGATATTTGCTTTGTTAAGTCCTGTAATTTGCATGCTCGAGTTTTCATGGATGTCTATCTTAAGTAGTAGTTATGACTTTCTGAAGGAATATTGTTGTTGTTACTGCTGCAATTGCCATAGCTATAACTCTTTATATAAGAAAATGGGGGAAGAAAACAATTTTTCAATTTCTTATAAAACATTATAATCGACTTGTTCTAAGGCATTCCTGAGCAACACTTCATTTTGTAAAGAATCCAAGAAATGGAGGGTGAGAAAGATCCAAACAGTACTAGAAACAGAGGTGCCTCTGGCAGCCTTTTCCAATCAACACATGCTTGACCGAGAAACATATGCAGTATTCCCGTGTTACTGAGTGCATCTGCTTAAGCGAACGTGATCGAAATTTGATTGTGAATATTTCTTCATTTCTAGATCATTTGTTGTCATGTGTTAGTTTCGAGCTGGCAGAATGAACTAGTGACGATTGCTACATGAAAATTTGCCAGGTTGATGGATTAGTGGCTCTTATGGAAGGTGAGCACATTGGACCTTTCAACTTGGGTAATCCAGGAGAGTTCACCATGCTGGAGCTAGCTGAGGTACTACCAGAAAGTTGAAGTATGTTATCATTCATTCTCTCCACCCTTCTTTCAACATGTTAAGGTAACAATGTTCTAACATTTTTCCAGGTTGTGAAAGAAGTTGTTGATCCTTCTGCAACCATAGAATTCAGACCTAACACTGCAGATGATCCACATATGAGAAAACCTGACATATCGAAGGCAAAAGAACTGCTGAACTGGGAACCAAAGGTTACACTGCATGAAGGGCTGCCCCTAATGGTGACCGACTTCTCAAAGCGGATCTTAAGTGCTGAGAAATGATTGTTAAGAGTATCAAATTGCATCCATCAGTTATATTAATTGATCTCTTTGTTGCTGCAATTTTTGGAAATTCTGACTGCAGTCGATTAATTTATAGTATCATCAATAGCAAATTAATATTATTATTTACATGTGAGATAGGTTTTGAAGACAACTGTTCATTGTAACTCTAATATTTTGCCAGCCATTTTCAAAAAAGATTGATGCCATTTATGGCACTTAAATTGAGATATAGAGATTGAAAATTGTGGTATTTGTTCTGCGTCACTGCATGCTTCTTGGTTTCTGTAAGCAGGATTGTAGTAGAAAAATACATGATTATGTAGCATATTATGATGTTATTAAGAGATTAGTTATCATTGGTCGATTTGTATGCCAGGTGGGGCCCGCGACTATGGGCCCCGACTGTGGCCCAGCTGTCCCGTGATCCTCGCTCCATCGAACGGTTCGCGTCGCTGAATGGTGAATCCCGACGAATCTGATGTGCCTTGAAGCGGGAGGAACGGGCTGTGGTACCATTGTAGGCCTACTGACCGCTACTTCATCACGGAATCACGAATCCGACGGTTCTGATGTGACTAAAGGTACGAGTCTTCCGTTCGCTCGACGCCCCATCGCCTTTAATCCGAACCCATTATCCATCGCACGGCGAAATCACCTTACGCTCTCACCTCTATTTCCCGAAATGCCACTCTCATTTCCCACAGTGGATGAATACGCGGGGGAGGACCTGAAGAGATCAAAGCGTGGATGGACATCGATCCACCTTCCTTTCCAACAGCTTCAGAGGCTAAGGGTTAGGTGCTGGCTTGTGCCTAGTCCTTGCCTCATCATTGGTTGGAATGGCCGACGGAGACGACCGCCCATCCAATCTATCACTAACCATTTGTGTATCACGCGTTCCAGATCGAAGCAAGAAGAGCATCCACGTTTAGCCGCGACCCCGGTGGGCTCGCCGACCGATAGCGATCCTTTCCCACCGGCTTCAGCGGCTCTTCTCCGTCATGTCGCCGTTCATCTCGCCCACCTATTTAACGACCACAGCTGCAAAGAGGCCAGCAGAGTGAAGCCGGACAAGAAGAAGAGCTGCTGCTGCTCGTGATACTAGGAGAAGATGCCGATCCTTCGCATAACAATCGGAACGCCAGAGGAGGCGCGCCACCCTAGCGCGCTTAAAGCCGCTCTCGCCGAGTTCATATCCGTGCTCATTTTCGTCTTCGCCGGCCAGGGATCGGGGATGGCGTTCAGTAAGCTCCGTCTTTTCCTGCCGAGTGTGCATGACGAGTAAGAACTGAGCTGGTGGACCTGGGTGAATTGTTTTGGCAGATAAGCTCACGGATGATGGCTCCGCAACCCCAGCGGGGGTGGTGTCGGCGTCCTTGGCCCATGGCTTCGGCCTCTACGTCGCAGTAGCCGTCGGGGCCAACATCTCCGGCGGCCACGTCAACCCGGCCGTCACCTTCGGCGCCTTCCTCGGTGGCAACATCACGCTGCTTCGGGGTATTTTGTACTGGATCGCGCAGCTGCTCGGCTCCGTGGTCGCCTGCCTGCTTCTCAAGTTCGCCACCGGCGGCCTGGTGATATCTCGATACCATGCGCTTAGATACAAGGGCTGGTGACACCCTCGTCGTCCTGCTTGACATGACGGACCTGCTGCTACTGCTGCTGTTGTGCTTCCATGTGCAGGAAACGACGGCCTTCTCGCTGTCGAGCAGCGTGACCGTGTGGAACGCGTTGGTGTTTGAGATCGTGATGACCTTCGGGCTAGTGTACACGGTCTACGCGACGGCCATAGATCCGAAGAAGGGCAACCTGGGAATCATCGCGCCCCTCGCGATCGGGCTCATCGTGGGTGCCAACATCCTGGCAGGCGGGGCGTTCGACGGCGCCTCCATGAACCCGGCCGTCTCCTTCGGCCCCGCGGTGGTCAGCTGGACCTGGGACAATCACTGGGTGTACTGGGTCGGCCCGTTGCTCGGCGGGGGCATCGCGGCCTTGGTCTACGACGGCATCTTCATCGGCTTCGGCACCCATGAGCAGCTCCCTACCACAGACTACTAGCGTTCGTGGCCTTTGTCAACGAATAATCGCCAACGAGACTCGCTGTGTTTGGAGTCGTGGTTTCTGAACAGGGAGGTGCGACAGATGATTCTATTGGTTGGTGGTGTCTGCTGTAACAGTTCATGCAATGCATTTATCTCAGATCGAAGTTCCTTAGTGCAAGTCAGAATATTCGTGTTCATCCACAAATATAAATCACCAAAGTAAAAATATATTAACATAAATATCTACTTAAATTGCAACGAGTAATTTGGGAAACAAAAGTTTAACACAATTTCATATTTTTGATAAAATATTTCTAAGTGCTTGCTGCATAAAATGGACCAAGTCAAATTCAACGTCCATCAAGATTGACATTATTAGTTTTATTACTAAAAATATTTAATTATATATAATTTATTATATATTATTCTTTAATGACTAATTTAAAAAAAAAACTTAAACTTTCACTTTTTTTCTTACTTATTCTCGTTCAGCACCTCTTATTTTTTAAAATAAGAAATTATCTTACCGTTCGTCATGATTGTCTCTATCCCCATTGTTATATATCATATAGTTATTTAAACAGAGCTTCTTGTGAATCAATCATTAATTAATATATTTTTAGAGGAAGAATATATTGTATGTCAACCAACGAGGAGGGAGGAAAAGTTTCATTGTGATCGCCTGCTTTCCTAAGTGAAACCAATAATGGGTATTGCCTGCTTTCCTAAGTGAAACCAATAATGGGTGAAAGAGCAAAGACGATTAGTGTGGAAGGATACATTGCATGTGTACTATACTACACAATAGGATGAAAGTGAAAATTGATGAGATAGATTCTGGATAATCTCATATTTTTAAAAATAAATAATATAATATCGAATTCTTAAATAATTTTGAAAAGTAACATTTTCGGAAGTGCCATTGGTAGCAAATAACAGCTCTCTTGTAACGGATTACAACCGTCTTTGGCGATTCCCGTTATATACTGGCTTGAAAACTTCGTTTTCGTCGCTCCATTTCCCCCCGTGCCCCCTTCGTTCTCCGTTCGGCATTCAAATCCCCGACCGACTCGCCTCACTTTCTTCCGCGATGAAGCCTATGAAACCTAGTCGTCGATCGTACCCACCCTTCGGAAGCACCGGTGCGCTGTTTCATCGGATTGGATGTGCGCAACAGCGATCGAGAGATCCAATCCAGGTATGAGATTGAATTCCATGTTCATGCCTTCGTAAGTTTCTCCATGTTGAACATGCATTGATGGATTTGAGTGTTTCGATCGACCACAAGGATTCCTTCGTGTGTTTCTTAGGGTCTATTCGAAACCCTAAGGAAAGAAATGTGAGGAAGCACTAAAACTGTCTTTCGTGTTCTGATACTTAGAACAAACCATATGCTTGTTTCTAAGAACTCGCAACTCGCGGGACTTGCGTATCAACTGCTCTCTGTTCCAAGTTTTTGCTTCTTCAAATATCTTTAGGGTTTAGACAGACATTCTGTATTGATTTAAATTGCTTTTAAGTGTCACTATGCAATTAGGTGACATGACTAACATGCACAATCTTGGAGGACGAGGAAATATAGCAATTTGGTGAAAATCTTGAATATTTTCAACAGGGAAAATAGTTACATGCACTTAGATCAAAATTAATTTCGGCAAACTTGAGGATGCATTTTGAAGTTCTTTACCCAAGATTGTACACCCATGCTATAAAGGTGACACCTAAAATTAGTAGCTGCATTATGAGCAATGCTATATTTTCTGTGTGTAGTTATGGTAAATATATCCAAGTTTACCGTCAAAGATGGTGGATATCCATTACGTGACCATGAACCATATCATGGTGGTATATCAGCTAATGGACGCTTCCAACATGGTGGTATAGCTTTTATGAGATATGATGAAGAGTTTGGGTGTATAAACTTACTTTCCTCACATTTATTGATGCATTTTCTATTGGTAAAAACATTAGAAAGAGGCTAAATTTATTTTAATTAAGTGGTTCTTTCGTTCTAAAGGTTTTATTTGTTAGGGAAGGCTGGATTTACGTATTGAGAAATCAACATCAACAATGAGCCCTATATCTTGTGTTTCAGTATTAATTGGATCTATCTAAAAATTATGGAGACTATTATTCATGCATTAGATCATAAATTATTTCAATATTAATTGTATTTTAATTTTACTCCCTGGGATGGATGGTTAATGTTATTTGTTCAGCATTAGATCATAAATTAATTCTTCAGCATATGTCTTGACTCTGTATGATGAGAATGCTATAGAAATTGAGCAGGCTTCTGTAACCTGTATCAGGATCTACACCTCAGTATCTTATGACCTGTAGAATTTGCTGCTTTAAGTTCAATTGATTAATGAAGTATGGATCATGGACTTTGTATCTTTTGTGAGGGAAAGTTCTATATATTATCATTACATGTATTTCATATCTGGCATATAAATTTTGTTGTCTGCTTGTTGATGGTTATTATGCTACCTGCAGCTTCATTGATATACTAATTAAAGTGATATTGTCGTCGCATATTGTGTGATTTACAGTATGAGATTTAAGTAGGAAGATGCCTCATATCACAAGATTGACCATTGAGTCCTCTTGAGGAGAGGTATAAAGCATTTGATCCAACAAGTTGCCTTAGCCTTAATACATTTGTTTTCTTCAGAGGACATGAGCTCCCTTATATTAAAAATAGTTTTCTCTGGAAACTGATATCTTCTCTATAGTGAAAATCTCAGAAGATATTCCTGGAACTTTATGGTTCAACAGTACATTACAAGTTTGGCATCTTCGTTGTTATCCTTGTAATTTTAGGTTTCACCTTTTTAAATAAAACAGTCAAGCATGAAATAAGTCACTGACTAATCTGTTAGATTGGGTTAGATTAGAGGATTAGAAACTCAGTTGCTGACTGACCATACTTGCTTCATGCCTGACTGGTTTGTAGGTAGATAAATGGGAATGCAAGCATACAATATATATATTAATAATTGCTTCCTCCACAAATGGCAGCATGAACACCCATGAAAAGTTTTGCATGATCAGGATCAATATCATAGGCTTCTGTTTTTTGTTGAACTTCATGTTTACTGCCACCATATATTCGATGCAAGATCACCTAATTATGATGGCAAATTGTGCATCCCTCATCGACCAGTTTTCTACATTTAGTTCTGTCATGATTAATATTTCTGAAAAAAGGGAGTTTCATAAGCTGTAGATGTCCTGGTAACCAAAGTTTTTCTGTCACTTCGTGGTGATCAACCATCTGGCAGATATATGTTTCCTCAAGTGGACTACAAAATTTTCAGCCCAGTTCAATTTAACCACTGGCGTGTTGCCCATTATCACTGTGGAAAAAATAGTTCTTGTTAGAGTTTAGCTGCTTCTGAGGTTGTCTTTAATGGTTTTGTGTAGTATCTTCATCAATTCAAACAGGCTCGGTGTTTTACAAAGTTAACTGACATGTAATCCTTGTTCACTTAATAAATTTCTAGGATTATATCATTCCACAATCTACGCTTAATCTGAAAAACCCTGTTTGATTGCTGGAGTAACAACAGCTTCGGCAAAACTAACATGAAGATTTTTTTTTGTATCTTTTGAGTATGAGTAACAAAAGTTGAATAATATGTATTATCAATAGTAATTGGAAGGATGCAACAGCATTATCGCATAAATCTCATGGTAAATGCTTTGGAAGATCTATCATATTAATATAGTTCACAAAAAAAAAAAAAAATCTAAAAGCCAACAGCTTCTGGCTTTAGTGAAGCACAGCTGGTTCCCTTGCTGGTTGTAAGATAATCTCTTGTACATAATAAATTGTATGATACATTGGTGAGCATATACTTGCGGAGACAAATTAATATATGGTTTCTCTGTCATTCACTTAGGTAAAAAGTTAAAGGATAGTGAAAAGTAGTCTTGTTAATATAATTAGATGATATATATGAAAATTAAGGTAGCACTGGAGGATGAAGCTGGGTTATTGATAATGGCTTAGTCGATAAGGAATTTATTATATTTGCATTACATTAATTTATCTCTTTATTGCCTACCTCCCGTTTTCCCAGAAGTGCTTTCTGATGTCAATAGAACTTCGGCAGAAGGGAGGGAGATATCCGAAAGGTCTGCATAACACATCTGCCTTGCCAACCAGAAACATACATTGTACGGGTGTCAAGGTTAGCACACAGTTTTACATTGCTTTTTAAGGTGCAGATTGGTCGGTCATTAAAAACCATTTCTGAAGTATGATTGTGTGTTTTTTCATCATGCTTAATTTTCTTTTGTCTTTATTCTTCTTGAATATCTCATTTATGACGTGATTGACTTGATGGCTTGAATGATAATCAAGAACAGTTTGTTTTTATTATTTAATTGAAAATTATTGATGTGTATCATTTAATCTCAGTGCTACAATTATTATCTGGCATCCTCCATGTCATCCACTATATAGGCTCAACCCCCTTTTTATTTATCACTCTCTTACTAGCCGACATTCACTTAGACCACCACCACCTTCTTGAAAAGGAACGTGAAGTGTTTGAGGACCACCATGTTGATTCCTTGTTGTAGCATTATTTTTTATTAATTGAAAATCATTTTATACATAGAGTTAATCAGTATATGTGAATGTAACAACACCATTAATGTGGATCATAATTCTAGATAAAAAAGATAGAAGATTATATTAGGTTCTGATAAGCAATATAAAATTATATCAAGTCTTACGAATATAAGATCTTAATCGATTTTGTTATAGAGTTAGGTCTTTCAAAAATGACACGAGGTATTTTCACCACTTAGGTTTCTCGAATTATAAGTGATGGATTAGGAGGTTATCCAGAAGCAGCCCATTGTATCGACGCTTGGATATAGTGTTAAGTAGGTAGGGGTTCTTTCATTATTTTGGATCAATGAGAGTAAAAAAATTAATCTAAGAATACAAGATTAGATTACCAACTTGGCATATAGAAATGCCTTTTGGAGAGATTAAAATTGATAAATATTATGATCAGAAGAAAAAAAATATTATTTGCTTATAAAGACTAAGTGGGTAAAAAAAATAAAAAGATTGATAGTAAAAATATTATGCATATAAATTTTATAAGAATTATTATTATAAGGACCTTAAAAATAATATTATATATAAAAAATGATTTAAAGATAAAATTATAGTTTTAAAATTTATAAAAGGATAACATGCTTAAACTCCTCAGGCTCGATTGGATGATCAAACCAAAATAGAATTTTGAGAAAACTTAAATAATATCATTCAAGGTATATATATAATCAAAAAATTTATAATTGGAGAAGATTTAAATAGTTATATAGGGAAAATATATAGAGAATATAAAGGGGTACATAGGGCCTTTAGTTATTAGGAGAGAAATGAAAATAGTGATTTAATTTTAGATTTTATAACTTTGTATAATCTTATAAAATCTTCTCCAATTATAGTGCTGATTGAGCCTGAAGACCCTTTTGACCCACACCTCAGGGTGATGTTTGGTACTTACAACCATGTTTCCACTGTTTAAGCTGTGGGAACTGACTCAAAATTGAGTCAGACTTAGGTTCAATCAACCGGTTACTGGGCCCCACGTCCCGTCCTCGTCGCAGCGCAGGCACCGCGCGGCCCCCCACGGGTGTCGCCCGCGACTCCCGCCGCAGAGCTCACTGCGATCCTCGTCGGACGCGCTGCTGCCTGCGGCCAGCCTGGAAGTCTTCATTGCTGCCTCCCCGTGGGCCCGCACCGCCCGCTGCAGCCGCAATCGCCGCGTGCTGCTCTGGTTACTTCATCTTTTCATTGTATTTGGACAAGTTTGTTTCGGGTTTTCTCCCGGGGAGATGTCGTGTTGCGACTCTCCTATTACCGACTCTCAAGCCATTTATTAGGATTTTTTTTCTCCTGTGAATATATTTATTTTATATTTTATTATGCGATTTTTTTCCCGACTTGATATGTATGTGGTGACTTCCGAACCTACTAATCCTTCCCAACACAAACCTAAGGTTAGTCTGTTGAACTCGTTTGATGCCCATCACATCCTGTTAAGACAATGCATCATGAGTAAGTAAATTTACCACCACTCCATTTGTATGTTATCACTGTCTACAAAATCCTTCTGGCTACTGGATTCTTCTGCAGTTTTGTTGGCACCTTGACTCTGTCGATAGATAGCATTATTTTCACATATAGTAGAAACTTGTAGTTGGATTACATTCGTGTTCCTCTTTCTTAATGTTGTTGATCGCTGCTTTATGATTATTGGGACATCCTATCTTTCCACATGCTAAGAACCTTCAGCGCATCCATATTGTATTCAAATATCCTGTCTTAGAAATTCTGTGTTTCGTCCACTTCATGATATGAATGCTAATGCTAAGGGATACATGAATCTCCAGTCATCGAGTTTTATTATTCTTATTGCCTCGTGTATACATGATCTCATCTTGCCAAAACCAGTAAGGTCCAGAAGAATGTTGAAGCAAGTTTTGTGATCATCGTTGACCTGGCTGTAGTTCTCATAAAGGAATCCTGAAGGGCATGATTCATGTTAATGGATCAAACCATCACGAACATGCATGTTTAATGTGGCAGCACCACAATCATGCTATTTTATTGGCTTAATTTGTGAAACTAAGTAACTAACAAAGAAATATATCTTTTGCACCATATCAAACATTTCAACAGTTATTCTTTCGTCAAATTATGTTCATAATACTGTTCCATCCACACATATTTTCAATCATGAGAAACAAAAGGAGCCCATAGTGGAATCAGAAGCACTTATGGGCAAGTAGGATCCACCTTTTTTGTCATGGTTTCAGTGGAAATAACCAATTAACATTCCTGAACTTAGTAGAGATTTTAGGTTCTCTCTCGGGTACTGTTTTGGGACTATTATCTGATGATGAAATCAGGACACATGTTCAGAGGTTGCTTTCTTAGCTCACAATCTAGGATGTTCAATTTGCAGTAGTGCAAGATGACCACTGTGCCAAACAGTGTGCTTGAATGCGAAAGAGGAGAGCTGCGTTGCTAGTGGAGCCAAAGTCATTGAACGTGAATTAGTGGGCGCCGGAGACTCGTGCATGTCTACTACCTTTTCTAACACAAACAGATGTTTGACAGGTATGCACTGACGCATTAGCTTTATTTTATCCCTGAAGATAATGCTATAATATTGGGATCACTACTCCAATTGCTATGTGGAAACCACACAGCTTCACCATCTTGCATGTTAAATAGTTTTATAACTCGAGGCCGGCCACATGCATCCACCACTTGGGTAGAAAATAGTTAAACATAAAAGGGGGCAAAAGGTCCTCTTCCTACCTATTCCCTCTCTCCTCCTCCAAGGCCTTGCCATGAAGGGGGTGTGAGCAACTAAGTTAGGAAGTACAGACAAGACAAAGCGGTTTGGTCGAAGCACTGTGCATTTTTTTACAGAACGATTCTTGGACTCAATGTGGAGCTTTTCATGAAAGCTTATTTCAGGCTCTGAGCTTATCAACAAAGTCCAGATCAGAGGATATTAAGCTTTAGCAGCATCAGCTATTACTACTGAGGGGTGTGGGTTCTCCGTCTATAGATACAATGCATTGAAACGACACATAGATTAGTCAAATCGTTCGCGGGATGAGGTATTATAACAAGCACTTGGTGGATGCATGATCTTACTTAAATTTACAGGTCTCGCCCATAAGGCATCTCGCAGTTATAACAAGAGATCAGACACGGGGCTCGAAATCCTCGGGTCTTCATCATCTAATCTCCAGAGTGATTCGGACTTGTCTTCCCATATGGAAGAACTCGTCGGAGGGCACTCCATGTTGCACGATTCCGATGCAGCAATCTCGTTCCAGATCTGGTCCATCGTGTACCCCGTGACTTCATCATCGGTCACTTCGAGCCCCGAGGTGAAAGCGCTGCCCTCTGCAACGCTGTCGCCGTCGTGCTTTTCCACTCTAAGTTCCGATGGAGGTCCGTTACTCGAAGATGATGAAGATGGCGAGGGCGACGAGCTCGTCCTCCGCTCCTGTGCCTTCTTCCTCATGTGTGTCCTCCAGTAGTTCTTGATCTCGTTGTCGGTGCGCCCTGGCAGCAGCCGAGCAATGCGAGACCACCTACGATCAAACCTGGCTAAATAACTTAGACTACGGGCAACGAGGCATGAAGATGTGTGCGTTAGTGGATCAGACCTGTTGCCCCATTTAGCATGGAGTTCGACCACAAGGTCTTCTTCCTGGGGCGTCATGCGGCCGCGCTTGAGGCCGGGATGAAGGTAGTTAACCCACCGTAGTCTGCAACTCTTGCCCGACCTGTTAAGATCTATACAACGCAGAGGTTAAACCAGAACTTTCGTCGAACATCCTGACTGCACTATGGGCCTACCCATCCCCCGCCACCGCTCAAACCTGACACCTTGGCTAAGAAATCCCAACGACGTTCACCGAGCAGGCGGACAAACCATACCAGTTGGAGGTCCTCCTGCTCCGTCCACGGCCCCTTCCGTGTCATCATCGTCGGCGGCGGCACCATTGGTGAGTTGTACACGGGCTTCACGGACGCCTCACGTTTCTCTCTTGGCGTTACGTCGCTTTTATAGCCGCACCAACGCCACACCATTACGACATCCTCATCAACCCCTCTCATTTAAGTTGCCTTCTCTGGTTGGTGTTTTCCTATTAATAGGACAAACAAGAATCCGATTGCTTAGGCGACTCCATGTCCTTGGAAAGGACGTGCTCATTATTGCACTACTCTGTGCATAGACAATTTGTGATTGATTAGAAGTCGGTGGTTTTACTCTATATATTGATATTAGATGTAAACTAGAAGGTCCACAAAAACCCCAGGGAAAAAGAAGCCTCTCTCAATAATTCACAAGCTTCTCATGACATGATTGCTTGAATCACAAGCCACATGTTGTTTTCCCTCATCAACCCATAGTCTTAACAAACAAGATAACAACACTGTTTGCGAGAAGGCTTGACAACCTCAAAGCTGGGATGACCCATTAGCGGAAGTGCGGAGTGGCATAAAGCCGAGGCATTGTGATGTGGATGTCACCACTTCCTTATCTCGCTCTCGGCTTGCCCTTTTCTTTATCTTTCCTCGCATTCAACTTTTGGCCGCCTTCTTAGGACTTGCCATTCTCCCTTCTCCGACCGCGCATTATAATCGTTATCCTGTTTGTTTTGTCCGCTTGCCATCCGCATGGCTTTCTCGTGCATGTCATCAAGCTGGAACGAAGAAACGACAGGGAGAAGCAGTGGCGTCGTCTTCGTAGGTGACGGCGTGCAGCGGCGAGCATCTTAACGAGGTTTGTTCCCTGTTTTACTTAGGATTGATTGGGAACGAACCACTAAGCCAGTGCGTGTGCCCCATACCTTGAGCTCGTCGAGGTGTTCGACCGCAGGCACGCACCACAGTGAAGGGGTTGAACGCTGTGTGATGTGCAAAAGGATTCCACGTAGTGGGACGGTCTGCAGCCTTTGCCGCTCCAATTTCTATGGTCCCGAAACGCCATGGTGATCTCGGGAGACACTGGTGGTGCTGAGTTGTATGCCCGTCGGAATGGTTGAGCGTGCCTTTGGTTGTCCATGACCTGTCGTGTCAGTCTTTTTTATGACGTTGGAGTTCGCACAATGATTAAATCTCTGACGTTAATATATAACATCCCGATTTAACTTCCATTGGTTATGGGTCAGATCGTTAAGAACTAAATGTATATGTTCTTATTAATTTAGACTCGAAATATTTTGGATGAGTGATTCAAGCTCATCAAATTAATCAATCAAGGCTTAAGCATTTTGAGTTACTTGGTTTTCGAGTTATCAAAATAATAAATTCGACTTTAAATGATCAAAAAAGAAATCTAATGTAAGTTGGGCACGCTCATATTCCACTTCACTGCATTCCAGGAAATATGTGTGTTAATGAACTTATTGAAAATAAGATTAATTATAAATTATCTCTTGTAGTTAGTTATATTTATTATTTCAGTTTTTACATCTTAAAAAGTTATATTAATATCTCTATAATTATGAAAGTAAAATATTTAAATCTATTTACTATAAAGACATCGATTTTATCGATAATAATATAAAAATAAAAGAGTAAAAAGGTAATTTAAATGCTACAATTGATGATGATGGATGGTAGCGTTGTTGCTCTCCTTATCGACTACAATGACCCATATCTCTTAGCAACGTCGTCGTCCATCATCATCAATTATAATGTTTTACGTTCATAATTATAGAAATATCAATATAACTTTCTAAAATATAAGGACTGAGATGTTAAAGATAACTAACTGCATAGAATAATATGTAATTAGCTCTTATAAATATTTAATAATACTATAAAGTGTGTGGTGGTTGACCGATCCATAATTTTTATTGAGAAGCAAAGGATGCAATTTTCTCTCATGACTACCACCCCAATTGCAGAAACCTTAGTATCGTTGAGGGTGGTTTCCTTGCACGCTTGCCTACCACTGCTTTAATCTAGATGTGTTGATTATTGAAGGCCCAAGAGATTACTTGTTCCAATTTGCATCATTTCCTAGTAAGGCTTCAACGATATCGAATAATATTGGCTCCTGCTACAGAGAGGAGGAGAGAGGCAATATTGGGCTCAAGGTAGGTGTGGGAGAGCGTTAGGAATATAGATCAAGTCTGGTCTAACAGCTCGAGCTGGAAATTTTTATTAGGACACCGCACTTCTCCGGCAATTTCCTGAGTCAGACGTGTGACACGACACTGTCCCTCTAGAAAATATGGACGCGATGGAAGTCAAAAAGATACAACATTTCAACGCCAATGACTTGATTCTGCTACTCTCTCGTCTAACTTTTGGTGGTTAGTTTCCGATATCACGAGGTTTCGTTCATGGTTTCACATGATGTTAACAGAACTTATTACTCTCCAGTCAACCTTCCATGTTTCCTTCCTCCCTCCCATATTTAAGTCTAAAGACTTGTCTCGATGTACAATGTTTGGGATCACATCACGAGACGTATCGATCGAGAGCTGAAATGGATGGAAAGATACACACCACTGGGTGCTTGGTCAACCATGTCTCGAGCCAGCCGGTGGCTTTTGGAGACCCAAGAGAGGGAAGTCCGTTGCCCGTTCACAAGCGCGATGAATCAAATGACGCCCGGAAGGCGTTCGGTGGCCTTTGCCACAAGTCAAAGAATATAGTGATAAACGACGACTTATATTAAGTTGACCTCCCTAATCCATCCGTGTGTGAAACCATCAGCATATCGATTCAAAACACGTTTCATCCGATTCTTGTATTTCCACTGTGGTTCTTCTCTACGCTTCCGCGGGTTGGTGCAGTGGTGATACGTCATCCAACACACACTTGCTGACTCTTCCTCGCTCTTTGTTTCAGATTCAGAGCATAGCCTGAGACCTCCTTGGCCCTCTAGAAGATAAGTAGTAGGGCGACTGAGTCCTCTCTGTGCTGGTCTCGTGAATGCTGCTGTCACCTCTACCTCACCGCTTACCCATCCCCCACGAAACACCGGTTGAGCCGACGCGAGAGCCTATAAATGTAGCTCTTCTTCTTCTCCATTTATGTTTAGGATCTCTTCGACCACCGTTCGTCTTTGATTGGTTAAGAAGGCATGAAGAGATTGGTGGCTGAAGAGGAAGGAGGCGAAATGGAGAGCATCAAAAACATGGCTCGCGCACTGATGCTTCGGTCTCACGGCGACGCCGACGTGTCGTCGGGGTCGCCGCCGGCCCGTGTCTTCGAGTGCAAGACGTGCAGCCGGCGGTTCCCGTCGTTCCAGGCGTTGGGAGGCCACCGGGCGAGCCACAAGAAGCCGAAGCTCGCCGAGGACGGCCGCGGCCATGGCGAGGCCGCCAAGCCGAGGGTGCACGAGTGCACCATCTGCGGGCTCGAGTTCGCCATCGGCCAGGCCTTGGGAGGTCACATGCGGCGCCACCGGGCCGCCACCGACGTCTTCGCGCAGGGAAGTCCGAAGAGGAAGGCGGGTGAGGAGAAGAAGAGGGTCATAAGGATCTTTGGGTTCGAGCTTGTGGATTCGACTCCCAGTGGTGGTGGTGGTGGATTGCTTCCATTGATGGATACCATCACCTTTTGATCCCTTTTTAGATACACATAATCTGATTTTATTTATACACTGTACACAAAATCGTGAAAATTGATTGGGTTGTAAAGAAATTATCTTTGGGCCAAAAATTTTAATTTTGTGTTATATGATTCCAGCTGAGAATTTCTAGCTGCAGTAATATCCAAGGAGAAGATGAATGCGTAGAGAAAACCGAGTAGAGTTCACATGCTTAGAGCACCCTTGAAATCATACAAACCAATTAGAACAGATGTGAATGGAACTTAGCAAGTAAGATGTTTACGAATATATGATTTCGAAAAGTCAATGTGCATAGTCTTATCCTATAAATAAAAAGTATGCTCTCGTGATGTGAACCCTAATCACGTTGAAATTTTGAAGTCGCATTAAGTAATGCAATTTCAACTTGGTTCACATTACTATTCTGCTAATTTTGGGCTTGTTATGGACGTCTCGAGGAAGAAGGCAGAAGCCACTTAACCCCTTCTCTTCATCACGTCTTCTTGACAGTGACCAACACAAATATTTTAGTACACCCAGTATGAGATAATTAATTAAGCAACGCTGGGAATTGTCTCGATCAAACGGTTGAGAGTATTTTTCATTTTGGATAAAGAGAGAAAGAGTCCTAAATAAAAAATATATATATTTTTATAATTACAATTGCCTTAAAAGTCGCTCTCAAATTTTGGTGTGAAAATAAAGTCTTTTTAAGATTAGAAAGCATAAGAAGTACAAAAAGTTAATCTTCATCGTTATGAGTTCCACTAGATCAATCATAAACTTTTTTCTCGTAAATCTCCTTAACAAATTTTCTTTGATTTTTCTCCATATAAATGACAAAGAGATAGATAGCGTACAATTGTCCGTCTTAAATCTCTGTCTCAATTTAGATGCTATGTGAAGATCAAGATGATATCATAGTAGATAATAAGTTTATATCCAATTTTCATGTATCTATTCTTCCTTTAGGCTTATAAAATCGATTTACTAGTGAGGATATTAATATATATATATATATATATATATCTGGATGGTGACCGATCAATGTATATATATATATATATATATATGTGTTGAGTTCTTTCCTTTAACGGGCTTTGGATGTTGGATTTGGTCCGAGGTTCATCAAGCCCACCAAGACATAATCTGTGCACGTGGCAGGCACAGGGACTCAAAGTCGCTGTCACCCCAACTCCTCCGATTACATATGGTGATATCAATGCACTTTCTTCTTCATCATACCTTCTCATGCTCTCCACTCTCTATCAAGGTGGCAAAAGGCCTACCAAAAGCAACTATTTGTTATTGCCACCCCTCACCTCACCATTACGACCGACGGAAAACAAGATCCTGATGACAGCACACTCCCTTCTCCTGCCAAATCCTGGGAAGCACACCTGGCAGCGAGAAGATCGCCTTCGATTTGGATTGAGCCATCGAAAGGGATCACCACTTATCCGGCTGCGTTCTTTATCTACTACTTAATCCGGATGAGCTTGCCATGCAAATGGGACAACTCCATTCTACTGTTGGATTGCGATCCCTAACCACTCTGCAGCTACTTCCGGATAATTGCTGGAGGTCCGGCGAGCTCACCACCGAGATGGGAAGAGTGTTATGGCCTGAACACACGTCTGTGTGGTGACTGCCCTATTTAGCTACCATCGGAGGGATTAGAGATGTTGGAATATTAAATCAATCTGTGTGATTAGATAAAAAAGATCGAGAGTTTGCGATTGATTATATGCATGAATTAGAAGTTGTTTGATTAGCTTGGGGGAGGATCTGAAGGGAGCTCCACCCAGCTGGTCCTCGAGAACTCAATGATCAGACTGCATCTCTCACACATAAATATTGATGGAAGAGGCATCCTTTCTTGTCCATTGTGTGCATTAGTGCACGAGCAGACCACTCGAAGAAAAAGTACGCATAACAAAATAGTCAAAGACGTACGTTTGATGTGCAGAATGATACAGCGGCACGTGTCGAAGACGAGCGTTACCCAACAAAACTCTGTATCTTCTTCTTTCTTTTGCTTCTCGTATCTTTGAAGTAAGCTTTAAGAGCTCTTTTTATATGTGATACGAAGCAAAGAATGCGAACCACGAGTGGATGTCGGATCTCGGTAGCTTCCATCGCTTACATGGAACGATTGTTATCTCTGATTCGGTCGTCCAGTTTTTGACTTGTATATTGGGATTTCGATTGTTCGGAATCGACCCACCCATTAAATTCATGCTTTTGGGACGAAAAAGATGGTCAAAACAGCGATTAATCGAGTGGCTATTTGGTACATCTGCTGGAAGATGCAGAGTGGAGCTTCTTCATGTTTGGTTCATTAAGAATGATGCCGTCTGCAATCCTCTGTTATCGGCGTGCACTGCTTTCTGGTAGAAAAAAGAGATGGGTTAAGCACTGCGGTGCTGCTCTTGAGAACACCCATGATGATGATGACATAGAATGGAATACAGATGTGTTTCCTGGAATGTAGACTGTGGTCAGTCTTTTGCTTGTTTCAGGCCAAAGCAGCAGGGGATGGGCACTCATTTGGCCTAATGATTGCTCTTTTCTTGCATCAAACATCTTATAATATCTCTGAAACAGGTTAAAGATTTATAGAGAGAGATAAAGAGAGAGAGAGAGAGAGAGAGAGAGAGAGAGAAGAGACAGATCACAAGGGCGACCCCACTCCGACGGCAGCGACACCGTCGTTGACTCGTACTCCTTATAAAAGCCGGAGGAGCAGCTCCTCCGCCCTCCTCCCTCTGTCTCTCTCTGCTTCGCTTATCGTTCCGCCAAAGCTTTGAGCCTCTAAGGAGGGAGGAAGAGAAGAATCGATCCTTAGTCAAAGAAGGGTAAGCCTCCTGCTGCTGCTGCTGCTATGGCTCCTGGTTTATTTTCGCAGTAGTACGAGACAGCTTCTTCTGCAACAGATCTCATAATCGAGCAAGTGCGATTACCTTCTCGTGCAATCTTATCTCAAGTCGACGCCTTTTTCATGAAACCACTCTGTTCTTGGTCAACCGAAGCTGCTCTCTTTGGTTTCTCTTTACTGTTTCTCCCAAAAGAGTATCGTACTTGTGTCATGGAATTCGGCGCAGACGCTTTGAACTTCCGTCTTCTTCGGTTTCCTTTTACTCGAAGTGCATGTTGCTTTACAAGCTGCAGCGAAGAGTTCACAAAGGACACTCTTAATTTGCTCCCCTTCGTCTTCTCCGCAGCTTATCCTGCGCGACAGGCCGCTCGCAGCAGAAAAGACTCCAGCTTGCCGCTTGAGCAGTGAGAACAGACGCCTCTATGATTCCCCAGGTGAGATGGCAGTCATCACATCGTACAGCTCGCTATGAATGAGATGTCATATCGATGTATCCTTTCGCAGTCCTCTTCTTGGCCGAAGACGGTGCTGCGGAAATGGCTCAACATGAGGAGCGGGGGGTTCTACTCCGACTGTAACAGTAAGTCTATTTTCCTGATCAAAACCTGTTCTTTCCCTCTGTTCACTAATGATTTTGATGAAAACAATTAAGAGGCGGAGTTCGCGGAGATGCAGAGGAGAAGGAAGAGCTGCTCCGACAAGAGCGGCAGCGAATGGTCGATAGAGGTCTCCGAAGATGTCAAACGACCGGAGACCAGTTCTGTGGCTGCGTCTTCTTCTCCCATCGATAACCTCAAGTAAACCCACGAACAAAACCAGAGCTTTCTAAGAGGAATATTTTGGAGTTGCTACTCATCATTAGTCTGTGTTGTAATCTAAATGAATGATACAGGTTTAACAGTGTTATGGATTGGAATGCGTTCGTTGTTTGGGTGTGTATATAAATATTGGTCTGATGATGATGGGATGCTACTGCAGGTTGTTCGTCGGGACGTGGAACGTAGGAGGCCGAGCCCCGCATGGGGAGCTCCTCCTGAGAGATTGGCTGATGAGCTCGCCTTCTTCCCCCGACATCTTCGTCATCGGGTATGCTTCTTCTCCATGCTTGCTTACCCCCACCCCTCCTCTGTTGCTCTTCCCTTTCCCCTTAGATTATTGGCGTAGAAATACCTGCACACTGACACTTGGTGGCGAACAGGTTCCAGGAAATCGTCCGCTTGAACGCCGGGAACGTGCTGGGGGCAGAGGACAGTGGCCCCGCTCGCAGGTGGCTGTCCCTCATTCGCCAGGCATTGAACTGCCACGAGCCGGGCCCGCCACCCGCCACCAGCGCCGCGACCGCCGCCGGAATCCCCTCGCTGGTGGACCAGAAGCCCAGACTCAGCATCTCCGATCTCTTATGCTTGGAAGATGAAGACGACGAAGCCGACGCCGCGAGGGGCACGAATCCTTACTCCGGCGGGGAGTACCGTCTCGCGGCGAGCAAGCAGATGGTGGGCGTCTTCCTGTGCGTGTGGGTGCGAGCCAGCCTCGTGCGGCATGTCGCCGACATTAAGGTCTCCTGTGTCGGGACGGGCATCATGGGCTACATGGGAAACAAGGTTCGTCCGCGCGCGTCCCTAAGTCGAGCTCCGCATTCGTTTGTCGAATGATTCCCACCGTGGTTGCTCGCAGGGATCGGTGTCGATCAGTATGACGGTCCAGCGGACGACGTTCTGCTTCGTCTGCACGCATTTGGCGTCCGGAGAGAGAGACGGCGACGAAGTCCGGAGGAACTCAGACGTTGCGGAGATCACGAAGAGGACCCGATTTACTGGATGCTCACCGGAGACGATTCTGGAGCACGAGTAAGCATCAAAGCCGATAAACTAACTTCGTGATTCTACGATTACTAAAGGAACGATGCCTCGACCCGCACTGCAGTAAGATCATATGGCTGGGAGATCTCAATTACCGGCTAGCTGCCACCTTCGGCGACACCCATGAACTGTTGCAGAAGGACTGGCAATCGTTGCTGGAGAAGGATCAGGTTGGGAGTACTGGCTAAGCTTCGATTTCTTAGACACTGCTTGAACACTAATCCGGGCAAGCCCTGCAGCTCCGGATCGAACAGAGAGCCGGCCGTGCCTTCGCTGGTTGGGAGGAAGGGCAGATACGTTTCCCGCCGACGTACAAATACCTCGCCAATTCCGATGTCTATGCAGTCAAGCCCGGCAAACCTAGGCGAACTCCAGCTTGGTAAGCTCTACTCCCCGATCCCGCGTCGTTGTTTATGGCGTGCGAGATCCAGTTCTAACGTCGTGGATCGGACATATGTGGCGATAGGTGCGACCGAATCCTGTGGCGAGGGAAGGGGATGAAGCAAATGTGGTACGTCAGGGGCGAGTCGCAGTTCTCCGACCACCGCCCTGTCTACTCCCTCTTCTCCGTGCAAGTAGACGACGAAGCAAGAAGCGGCGACGTTGGAACGACAGCCACTGTCACGGCAGCAAAGAGTTCCAGCAACAGCAGCTCATCATCTTCATCATGGGGGAGGGTGCAGGCCGAGGAGCTGCTCCTCTTTACAGGAACACAAGGCCGTCGTCTGCAAGCCGCCAGATATTGACACACGTAGTCGAACTTAAGCTCTCATTCATTATTTCTTCGTCTACCAACCAACCACAAGAAACAAACATCGACAGCAGGTGGAGTCGCTCCCACGCAGCTGCAGCGGCGTGCAGTGTATCGATTCCATAAGGCAAACATCCGCGAGCGGGACGCTTAGTGGAAGACAAAGCGCTGGCGTTGCAGCTTTGGTCGCTCTTCTTAAGGATTGTGGTAACCAAACCGAGGAGAAAACAGGATACTGATTGGTACGCTGCAAGTAGAAAATTTGTAGAGAATAAGCTCGATTAATAGCAACAGTGGAAGGGTTGCTGTGTAACATCGAGATCAAATCAAGTTTGTGGGCAATGTTTAAATCCGATTTGAGGAGCGTTGATAGCCAATTTAAGAAAGAAAGTGATTATATCCTAATCCTTTCTCAAATCAAATAATAATAACGAGATTCTATACATTTAATATTAAATAAAAAAACAAAAAAAACAAAAAAAAACACATAATATATTAAAATATTATATACTATTATAATATCTTAAAATATCTTATAATAAAAAAAACACTTATAATAACTTGAACTATTATATACTATTCTTGGATTTGTTATGTATTTATAAAAAAATAAAAAAAAATCAAGGGACTTATACTATATCTTGAACTATTTATATTATAATAAATAATATAAAATAACAAATAATTTCTTGAACTATTATATACTATAATAATAACTATTATATACTACATATAATAACTATTATATATTATAAGATAAAATTAATAACTACTATATACTATTATATAATAACATTTATATACTATTATATAATAATTATATGATAAAATATTTAGAAAATATTATATTATTATATTTTAAATAAATCGATGAGATAAGAGTCTCTTGATTTAAATTATTATTTTATATTTACAAATATATAACAAATCCAATTATAGTATATAATAGTTCAAGATATTATAAGATAAAATAAAAAAAACACATATAATATCTTGAACTATCATATACTATTCTTGGATTTGTTATATATTTGTAAATATAAAATAATAATTTAAATCAAGAGACTCTTATCTCATCGATTTATTTAAAATATAATAATATAATATTATCTAAAATATATACCTTAAAAGTAAAATCATGAGAACCAATTAACGTCAGACGCATATTGTCTACCCAATCAAATGATATGACATCTGATACAGCATATTTTGGCCCCCAAGACATGCTATGTTAGAATCCGTACTAAGGCACTGCTCGTCATCGGGAACCCCATGCCGCCCCCAAGATACGCCAAGTCAGAATCAGTACTAAGGCATTGCTTGGCCTCGGGAACCCTGAGATGACGCCGCCCCCAAGACACGCAAAGTCAGAATCCGTACTAAGGTACTGCTCGGCACGTCCACCAAGCCAACCTGCGTACGACAGACCCACGTTCAGTAATATAAAGACCTCTGGCCAGCATCTTGCCAAGGGGAGGCAAAAATCAATTGATCACTCGACTGACATGCTCATCGGAGGGGCCTCATCAAGTGATCATGACGAGGGCTATTTTCGCAAGAAAACGCGGCCACCTCATGAAGGCGAGCTGCCAACCACCCAGGAATCGCTATCCAGTGCACGAAGGAGAACAGCCAATCGGCCCAGATCTCGACCAACACCAACGAACACTCCTTCCTGAGGGCGCGGCCACCTCACGAAGACGAGCAGCCAACCACCCGAGAATCGACATCCAGTGCACAAAGGAGAACAACCAACAGGCCCGGATCCCGACCAACACCAACCAGCTCTCCTTCCCGATGGCGCGACCACCTTATGAAGACGAGCTGCCAACCACCTCGGAGAAGGAGAGATGCAGCTCGGCACACAACGCCCAGATCAACACACCAAGGAATGCTGATCATCACCTCGTCGCGAGTGCCCGGTCGACCTCATTATCCCACTCACCCACCAAGGAGCTCCTCACATTAGCCCACGGACCTAATCGTGTTGACTCACCAGCCACGGTACTTTTGTTCACTAACATTTTAGCGCTAGAAGGAGGGCCCATGTCGTAGGAGCATCTGGCGGGAGCTCTCCCCGGGAGAGAACCACCGACCGACCGCACTTCCATCGAACTGGAAAGTCAGGCCCTCCCCACCCCCGGATACGGGGGGATCCCAGCTTCGACGCCAAATCGCTACTGGCGCATGTTCAACGACTTGGGGTTGTCACCCCTAGGGCTCACCATAGGGCCCTCGACCGTGACACCCGAGGCGTTCCTTAGCCTGACTAAGCAAGTGCAGGCCATGGCGGGGCATGATGCAGACGCTCGCTCTGATCATTCCTCAGATCGTGCGGCTAGTAGCTCCCTCGATTGACCTGACCCAGCAAAGGCCGAGCATGGAGCAAGTCGGGACGACAGAAGCCCGAGACCAAACGACGGACTCGAGAGGTCCACCCGAGCAGAGTATGCCCGCACCCTACCAAATCACACCGCCCTGCTCCGACCCCGACACCATATCGTCTAACTCGGCGGACGACTCGCTTAAAGCCTAACTGTCCCGGGTCAACCAATGCTTGGACGCGTTCCAATGCGAGCTTTGAAAATCGTGGAGCGAGTCCAGTGAAGGCGGTTCGGGCAGGTCCCCTTTCACTCAAGAAGTACAGAACAAGCTAGTACCCCTCAACTTCAGCCTGCCGACACTGGAGACATATGACGGTAGCTCTGATCCCATGAAACATGTCTCAATATTCCGAGCCCAGATGGCCCTCTATGGCACCTCCGATGCGTTGATGTGCCGGGCATTTCCAACCACCCTGAGGGGACCGAAACGAACATGGTTTAGTCAGCTACGCCAATCCTCAGTCTCATCCTTCGACCAGCTTGCCGGGGAATTCGAGCAAAACTTCATCACCGGCACACGACCTAAGCCTTCCATGGCCACCCTGCTCGCGTTATCTCAACGCGAAGATGAGTCGCTCTCTCAGTTTGTGGCACGTTTCGTCATTGAAATCCGGGGATTCCAAGACGCTCAACCCTCCTTAATCATGCAGGCATTCTGATGGGCTTAAAGCCTTCAAGGTTCTTTTGGTCATTGATTGAGAAGCTGCCAGTAACCATCCTTGAGATGCTCCAGCGTGCCAACCAGTACATCGTCGCCGAAGCTTTGGTGGCGGGAAAGCGCAGGGACAGCAAGAGGCCAAGGGCGGAACAATCCCGGGGAACGACCTCAGCAGCCCTAGTGCAACCCCGCCAGAGGCCCGACTAATAAGAGCTACTGCTCCTGAGGCCCCCGCTTCTCCCTTTGAGCACGTTCCACCGGGACTATGGCCACGGCATGGAAGATTGTCGTGACCTCCAGAATCAAATTGAGGACTTGATTCAAAAAGGTCACCTCGGGCGCTATCTCAAGGAACCCCGAGAAGCGACTCCACGTCCCAGGGGACCCATCGAAAGATGCCTCGTCATCCAAAATCTCCCACCAAAAAGCCACTCGTGACAAGAGGTACACAGGTTCGCCAGATCGGTTCCCGACCTGAGGCTCGCCGACCCAGCTCCTGCCCGAGCCACTCCAGATCGGTTCCCGACCTGAGGCTTGCCGGCCCAGCTCTTACCCGAGTTGCTCTAGATCGATTCTTGACGTGAGACACGCCGGCCGAGCTCCTACCCGAGCCACTCTAGATCGGTTCCCGACCTGAGGCTCGGCGACCCAGCTCTTGCCCGAGTCTTTCCAGATCGGTTCCCGACCTAAGGCTCGACGGCCCAGCTCCTACCCGAGCCGCTCCAGATCGGTTCCCGACCTGAGGCTCGTCGGCCCAGCTCCTGCCCGAGCGGCTCCAGATCGGTCCTCGACCCGAGGCATGCCGGCCCAACTCCTGCCCGAGTCGCTCCAGATCGATTCCCGGCCCGAGGCTCGTCGGCCCCCAGGTTCGGCACCGGGATTAATCACTCGGCCCCTAGGTTCGGAACTGAGCTTAATCACTCGGCCCCCAGGTTCGGAACCGAGCTTAATCAACTTGACCTCCAGGTTCGGAACCGAGCTTAATCACTCGGCCCTCGGGTTCGGAACTGAGCTTAATCAACTCAGCCCCCAGGTTCAGAACCGAGCTTAATCACTTGGCCCCCAGGTTCAGAACCGAGCTTAATCACTCAGCCCCCAGGTTTGGAACCGAGCTTAATCAACTCGGCCCCTAGGTTCGGAACCAAGCTTAATCACTCGCCCCCCAGGTTCGGAACCAAGCTCAAACTGCTCAGCCCCCAAGATCAATTCGAAACCGAGCTCAACCGCTTGGCCCCCAAATTTGATTCCTTAGCCGGGTCGCTCCAGATCGCCCCCGACTCACGACCCATCATCACCAAATCCAGAACCGAGCTCAAATCGCTCGGCCCCAAGATCAATTCGGAACTGAGCTTAGCCGCTCGGCTCCCAGATTTGATGCCCTACCCGGGTCGCTCCAAATCGCCCCTGACCGACGACCCACCATCACTGAATCCGGAACCAAGCTCAAATCGCTCGGCCCTCAAGATCGATCCGGAACCGAGCTCGATCGCTCGACCCCCAGATTTGATTCCCTACCCAGGTCGCTCCAGATCGCCCCCGACTGGCAACCCGCCGTCACCGAATCTGGAATCGAGCTTAAATCACTCGGCCCCCAAAATCGATCTGGAATCGAGCTCAAATAGCTCAGCCCCCAAGATCAATTCGAAACCGAGCTCAATCGCTCGGCCCCCAGATTTGATTTCCTACCCGGGTCGCTCTAGATCGCCCCTGATTGGCGACCCGCCGTCACCGAATCCGGAACCGAGCTCAAATCGCTCAGCCCCTAAGATCAATTCGGAACCGAGCTCAGCTGCTCGGCCCCCAGATTCGATTCCAATCCAATGCCCGAGTCGCATCTCGGCCAAATCAAGCGTCCAAGTTGCATCTCGGCTAAATCCAACGCCCAAGACGCATCTCGGCCAAATCAAGCGTCGGAGTCGCATCTCGGCCAAATCCAGCGTCCGAGCCATGCATCTTGGCCAATCCAACGCCCGAGTCGCATCTCGGCCAAATCCAGCTTCCGAGCCACGCATCTCGACCAATCCAACGCCCGAGTCGCATCTCGGCCAAATCAAGTGTCCGAGTCGCATCTCGGCCAAATCCAACGCCCGAGTTGCATTTCGGCCAAATCAAGTGTCCGAGTCGCATCTCGGCCAAATCCAACGCCCGAGTTGCATCTTGGCCAAATCCAGCATTCGAGCCACGCATCTCGACCAAATCCAACGCCCGAGTCGCATCTCGGCCAAATCCAGCATCCGAGCCACGCATCTCGGCCAATCCAAAGCTCGAGTCGCATCTCGGCCAAATCCAGCGTCCGAGCCATGCATCTCGGCCAGTCTAAACACCTGAACCACACATATCGACCGACCCAATGCTCGAGCCACACCTTGCGGCCAATCTTATGCTCGAGTCACATCTTGGTCGATCCAGTGCCCGAATCACCTGCTTAGTCTATTAAATCCAAGTCGCTCCACGTCGACCCCCGATTTGCAACCCGTCAAGTCTCTAACAGAGCCGCCCCAGCTCGCTCACCGACTTGCAAACTCGGTAGTCATAACTCCGAGCCGTGTCAAACCCGACCTACGACACGTCGGTTTCACCACTTCAGTTTCGACACGTCATTTTCGCCTCGTCGGTTTCGCCACATTGGTTTCGACACATCGGTTTTGCCTTGTCAGGCCCCTGCCTCCCGATCAACATAGTCAATCCTGCCCATAGCACGGGGCGTCGCCGCTCTAAATTGCCCCACGACGAGTTAATCCAGCTTCCCCTCGTGAGCGATCAGCCTCACTCCGACTCAGACATGCCGCCCGGCCCTTTAAGGACCCACAACACGCCTTGGAGGGGGGGGGGGAGAAGTAATACGACATATTTTGGCTCCCAAGACATGCCATGTTAGAATCCGTACTAAGTCATTGCTTGGCCTCGGGAACCCCGAGACGACACCGCCCCCAAGATATGCTAGGTCAGAATCTGTACTAAGGCACTGCTCGGCCTTGGGAACCCCGAGACGACGCCGCCCCCAAGACACGCCAAGTCAGAATTCGTACTAAGATACTGCTCGACCTCGGGAACCCCGAGACGACGCCGCTCCCAAGACACGCTAAGTCATAATCCATACTAAGGCACTGCTTGGCACGTCCATCACGCTAACCTACGTACGATCGACCCACGTACAGTAATATAAAGACCTTTGGCCAGCATCTGGCCAAGGGGAGGCAAAAATCAATTGATCACTTGACTTACTTGCTCATTGGAGGGGCCTCGCCGGGTGATCCTGACGAGGGTCATTTTTGTAGGAAAACGCGGCCACCTCACGAAGGCGAGCTGCCAACCACCCGGGAATCACCGTCCAGTACACGAAGGAGAACAGCCAACCGGCCTAGATCCCGACCAACGCCAACCAGTACTCATTCCCGAGGGCGCGACCACCTCACGAAAACAAGCAGCCAACCACCCGAGAATCGTCATCCAGTGCACGAAGGAGAAAAGCCAACTAGCTCGGATCTCGACCAACGCCAACCAGCACCCCTTCTTGAGGGCGCGACCACCTCACGAAGACGAGCTGCCAACCACCTCGGAGAAGGAGATACACAGCTCGACACACATTGCCCGGATCAGCACACCAAGAAATGCTGATCAGCACCCCGTCACGAGTGCCCGGTCGACCTCATCATCCCACTCACCCCCAAGGAGCTTCACACATTAGCCCACGAACGTAACCGTGCTGACTCACCGACCATAATATTTTTTGTTCACTAACGACATCACTTAAGCCAACCAAGCTCAGTCGACATCACAATAATGTGGCATCATTTAAGCGTGTTCAATCAACATAGTATTAGGATTAAAATATAGTTAATATTAGACAGAAAGTTTCTCTGCACTCACTTCCAAACTCTTCCAACCATATCCACTCCTTTTAATGATCATAGGGGTATAAAACATTAAAAAGTATAATAATGATTCGACATGTGATAATACAATTAGTAAATATTTTTCTAATATCTTAAAATAATTTTCTGAGTTAAATCCACTATAAAATCTATTAGCTCACAATAATCAAAGTAAATAATTATTTATTAAAACTTTTATTCCAAATTCATGATCTCGGTCTTCTAACTTCTTACGCATTGAATTGAATCGGACTGATTCAAACATCATCGATTTCAATATCATAAATGCTCGTTCGATTTTTAATTATAATAACATATATTTCTGACACTAATAATTATTAAATTATCATTCGAAGATGAATATTGCCCGAACGGTGACATCCAAACAACCATGCAATTGCAAGTCCAACATTGATTCGCCGATGCTCGAATCGTAGGCACATCGAACGTTTAGTTGTGAGAAATTATTGATCGAACACAGCCACCACGAAATACAGCTAACACACACACATCAGTTGGCAATCTTTTACCAGGGGGGGGGGAAGTCTTCTGACTTGTCAACGCATACTGCCTTGAGAAACCTGAAATATGTAAGGGAGGAAGTCATTTCACTTGTCATTTATTTTGATGAGTTAGATGATAGTTGGCACGTAGCCACAACGTGACGACTTCAATGGTGGACTGAGCTTTTGCTGTTTCAACTCTCTTTAGAAAACAAAACATGCTTTTTAATTCGGTGATTAGCTAGCAACCAATTTGCCATTCTACCACATTTAATTTATTATTAGAAAGTTGACACCTTATATGCATAAAATTTGAGATTATTAGTGTCAATTTCGATCGAGATCGATCAGGAAGTGATTTATCTTGGAGTGTATTAAGATTTAAAATGTTGACAAAGAAGCCCGACTCACAATGATATCTAGTAATACATCATGCGTAAAGAGATATTTTATATAATTAAAATATATTTATGTATTGTGTGTAAGATATTTCTTTTATGTCAAGTTGATTTACCAATCCGATCCATAGGGATTGGTTGATGTGTCTTTTATGTCATGTTATTGTGATAGTTTCTTGGTTGGTATATGATGATTCATCATTTTAAATAAGATAAAATTGTTAGAGTTTCTTAACATCAATAAGAAGAAAATATTATTTTTATAGACCTAACCTTTGCATATATATATATATTTTATTTGATATGATATCTAACACAAACACTGTTTTGACTCCCCAATTATGCTTTATTTGCTCCATCATAAAAATAAATATTAAGATTCTCTGATTAATAATATAATACGACATAAATGGAACCCCACAACTCCTTTGGCATAAGGCACAGCTGCCACGTGCCGACCGCGTGGCAGTTTCCTCGGGTCGCGGCGGCACTTTGCTTTCTCCCCAAGCGTCCCCAATCGCGCACCCACTGGCCAACCCACGCGGGACCCGATGCGTCCCCTCCACGCCATCCCCCCGGCACAGTCAGCGGTGCAATCGCAGCCGTCCGATGGCCAAACCCTCTGGGCCCACCAGAAACGCGTCGTCCATGGTCCTTCCCGTTAGGACCGACGCTTCACGGATCGCGAAGCCGTTCCAACGGTCAATGATGGTGCGCCGCGACGCGCGGGTGGGACTCCTTCCTCGCCGTCTTAGAACGGTAGGGACGCGTCGCGCTCCCCGGTGGGGCCGGACGGTGGCATTGATGGTTCGGACTCCCGTACTCCCGGAGCCGATTTGTTTAGGCCAGTGGCAGCAAAAGCCTCTATTTAAGGAGAAGAAGCGGGAAGCCAAACTCCATCTCCTCTTTGTCTCTCTCTCGACCTTCTTTGTCTTCCTTTACCGACTAGCGGAATCCATTTCCGGCCCTTCTTTCCCATCTCGCTTCGGTCTCGAGGACACCCGGGACCGGGTTCAACTCCTCCTTCCCCGTTTCGAGGTACAGATTCGTGAAGACCGTTCTCCGGAGGCCTTGGATCTGGTTTTCTCGGGGTTTTGATTAGGGTTTGGGCTTCGACTTGATGCGATTTTGATTACTTGGATCGGATCATTTGGGGTTCTTTCGTAGGTTTTCTTTGGTTGAGCTTAGATGATTCGTGTTTTATTTTTCACTCGTTCAGATCTCTGTAGGCTGTTCTGTTATGTTTCCCAAACTCGCCCAAGTTTTGTGTTGGAATCCATAAGTTTGAACATTTGTGTTCGAGAAACATGCTTCCATTTTCTTTGAAAAGCTCTCTCTCCGTGAGGGCTACAGATTTAGCTGTCTCCTCTCCCTCTTGGTAAATCTGCAGTGACGAGTCCGGTGTTCTAAAATGTGACTAGGTTTTACTACGCAAATACCCTTATATAGTGAGACAAATGTATGCCATATGTCGCTTTTTTTTGTTGTGTTTTGAAATTACTTTGTGCTTCAATGCAGAAGTCACATAGATGTGTAGGTTTATTGTGTTGATTTTGTGTGGAATCCGCGTAACAGGGGATGAGGTTTAGCTGTCTTCCTTTCTTTCTTCGGATCTGATGATGGACTATGAGATCCGAGCTTTGTGATGACGTTGCTGCTTCATGATCGCTTTTTGTCCATGAAGGTCCTTCACCTGCCCATTAGAGTAACGTGCATTACTTTAGGCCAAAATATTTTAGATCTTTGGACATGAACAGTTGGTTACAAGAGGCCCAAATCATGTGCCGATTTACTAGCTTGTTGATCGGCAAAGATTGTCTTCTCCATATGATGTATCATGGATCTGGTTCATAAATCAGCCATAATTAAGCTAGGGATGTACAACTTTTGATGAATATTTGTCTTGACATGAAGGGGGTTCGTTCTCCTCTATACTTCTGATGATCTAAATCTTTAATTTTGTTAAATATTTTTGTTTGAATAGGTTTTTAACATTTCATTCATAGCCGGTAAATACCTAGTCTACGTTTGGACAACTACACCTTTATAATAAAATTATGAGTATTATTGATGTTGAAAATTGATTGTATGTTTATCAGGTGCTCGTAATGGCTCCGCCTCTTCAAGCATCAACTAAGGCTTCTGACTTCCAACTTTCTCATTCACCTCTCAATGAAAGAATCCTTTCATCCATGTCTCGAAGGTCTGTTGCAGCACATCCTTGGCATGATCTTGAAATAGGTACTTGATATCCTAATAAGAAGTTTCATATAATTTTTTCCTCATTTGTGTCACCATTCTAATTCGTTTCTAATTGGACTTTGGATTTTGCATGCAGGTCCTGCTGCTCCTAAAATTTTCAACTGTGTGAGGACACTGCACTTTTTATGAATGAATTCTGACTTCTTTTAAAGTTTGATGTTTAACAGTTAAGGAAATGAGGTGTTAGAAAATTAAAGTTGGTAACTTTGCTTGGTTTGGCATGAATATGATGTATGTGTAACCTAGCTAACATATTCTATGGATTCTTTGTCAATTTATCATCACTTCACTATTCAGACATGCAATTTTTTAAGTGTTTAGTTATGTGGATCAAAAGGATACTTTATATCTGTACTCAAAATAGGACACCAGAAATAAGGTTAAACAAATACTCAAACCTTTCAGGTGGTGGAAATAACAAGGGGAAGCAAAGTGAAATATGAACTTGACAAGAAAACTGGGCTGATCAAGGTATGCATGGCTGCTTGACTCTGTTCCTTTTTGCTTTCTGAAATAATTTTCATATGTGCTTCATCTATACAGGTTGATCGTGTGCTTTACTCATCAGTGGTGTACCCTCATAATTATGGTTTCGTCCCACGCACTCTTTGTGAAGATAATGATCCTATGGATGTGTTGGTTATAATGCAGGTTTGTGGCATTCGAGTACCCCAGGGTCGTATTGCTTAGACGTGAATATACATTTTTGTACACAGAGCATATCATAGATACCACAGTATAAGCAACACCTCTCACTTCCCAATACTTGTAGTGTGAGTTAGAATATGCATAATGGCCAAGTTGCAAAGGGGCTCTTCTAGTTCATTATTTACAAGTTGTTCTGCTAGTTTAGGGGAATTGGTTAAAATAGTTATAACTGTTGCTGTTCAACAGGAACCAGTGATTCCAGGATGTTTTCTTCGAGCTAAAGCCATAGGTCTGATGCCTATGATCGATCAGGTCTGGTTTCTGCATAACAGATAAGTTGGACTTTTTGATTCATAATTCTGGAATGACCTTGGTAAAGAGGAGCTGACACAATTTTATGCTGTCTGAAACAGGGAGAGAAAGATGACAAGATAATTGCTGTTTGTGCAGATGATCCTGAATACATGCATTACAATGATATCAAGGAGCTCCCACCTCATCGTTTAGCAGAGATCAGACGCTTCTTTGAAGAATGTATCCTCGTATATCTGCCACCAGAATCATATTCAATAGACAACTTATCTGCGTGATGTTATCCACAAAGAGTTGTTTCCAATCTAATTACCAGACTTAGTAGGTCCACTCCACACCTTTAAATGTTTGTCATTTGCAACCATTGATCAGTAACTCACCAAGAAGAGCGGCAGCCAGTTGATGATACTCCCACCAACACAGATTTTTGAAAGAGTCAATATATGCAGTGTTACCATGACTTGAATCTAGTTATTCCATGCTGCTGATAGGGTAGAAATTCTGCACTGCATAATAATATTTTTAATCCTGCATCTGGAGCACTGGCCTTCAAATTAATTGTACTGTGTGTTCATCCCCTTTATTACCTTTTACTTTCTTTTGCTAAGTAGATGGCAGGTATCGGTCTCGTAGCGACAGTAGACTTCTGATGATGTTCATCGCAAAAGATACGTGCAACTAGGCCATGTGTTAACTGAATACGTTCTTCAAAATATAACTCGACAAATCAACTAGTACATTCTCTTAAGATATGAAGTTTTTGCCTCGGTAGTGTAAGTTCTCCTTGACCATAGGATCTCAGATAAGAAGAATGAAAACAAGGAAGTTGCTGTAAATGATTTCCTGCCTGCATCTTCAGCTTACGAAGCCATTCAACATTCCATGTAAGTCTTACCCTGTTGTCATTTCTTCATATAATTAATTGACTGACTATTTACTTATCTGATGCATACGACAGGATTTGCATGATGTGTTCAAACAGATAATTATGCAAAAAACTAGATGTATTGTATTTCATGATATGGAAGGGATTAAATTCTTTAGGTCTCCAAGGTCCAAATGTGGAACCTTTTCTATGATATGGTTCCCAACCACTCACTCAAAACCTCACTATTTACCACAAACATTTGTATTATTGTATGTGAAAAAATTGAATAGGACTGCAGGCATAAACGAAAAGCCTAAAATCAATTCTAGAAAATGTAATTTGCTGTCTTCAAGTCTATCGAATATTGAGTATTCAGATGCAAAATAATTTGGGCCATATTCAATTCTGGATCGATACCTATGTCTAGGTGGTTTGTTTTACTTCTATAGCAGAAAAACATCGGATATGTTTGTTATTTTCATATCCTGATCTATCTAATTTTGACTTTTTAAACGATGTTTGCAGGGATCTTTATGCCAATTACATTGTCGAAAGCTTGAGGAGGTAGGAGGCAGGAGGCAGGAGGAAGGAGGCGAACTCAGGAGGCGAACTCAGGGATGATGCATCTGGACGATTTTACTGTTTCTTTCACGTAGTAATATTTTATACGTAAGTAAATGCTTATATTCGGAGGGATTCGAATGGTATTGCCAAGACAGAAGATAAATATGCTTAATGAGTTTGTTGTTGTTTATCTTATATGAAAATTTGCCAATTTGAGTATATCCAAAAGGGCATTATGTGCATTTAATGTGCTATATATATTCTCTCTCGGTGGGTGCGATCAGTGCAGGGAAGTTGCTCGTTTATGTGATTGTGTACGCTGATTTCTTCTTAATCTTATAATCAGCAGCTATCTACATGTATCACATCCGAGCTGTCTATTTCAAAATGTGAGCATCAACATGTTTGTGAAAATTATGCATTAATAGGTAATTGGATTTGGGTGAATTTTTATTTATTTTTGAAATATTTTTTTTTTCTAAATGATTATTTTGTCCCCATCGGTTATTTCTAATTTTTTTGAAATATTAGCATGTTGACCCTCGTGATGGTTGATTGCGGCCCTCGCATGAGGAAAGAGTCTTCCATAGGTCCTTGTGTCACGGATAAATTTTTAAATAGAATGTTTGATGTAATGCTTATGTATGTTCGTGTCTTTTGGTATGTTCATGTTTTGTACAGCATGTAGAGGGACGGTCGAATGCTTAATAGTCTTTTTTTAGTCGGGTTTGGTGGTTGTTTTAAGTTTGTAAATAAATGTTGTGTCATATGGACACTTGTGAGGGATATTCGGTCTGTAGTGGACAATTTTGATCTTTTGTTGTGCAATCGTTTAGAGTTTGTAAAATTTGTTTATAATTTGCATCGGCTATAAAATGTTTTTTGAAATGTTTGATTGTCGATCCGGAGTGAAGCACTTTCTTTAACTCGTTTTATCTTTTGTAAGTCCTAAGGGATCATGGGAGGTTTCGAGGAGGTTGATCTTTGCAGACGGATACGCAAGGGTATCGCACGACTTAGACGTATGTTCGTGTCTTTTGGTATGTTCATGTTTTGTACAGCATGTAGAGGGACGGTCGAATGCTTAATAGTCTTTTTTTAGTCGGGTTTGGTGGTTGTTTTAAGTTTGTAAATAAATGTTGTGTCATATGGACACTTGTGAGGGATATTCGGTCTGTAGTGGACAATTTTGATCTTTTGTTGTGCAATCGTTTAGAGTTTGTAAAATTTGTTTATAATTTGCATCGGCTATAAAATGTTTTTTGAAATGTTTGATTGTCGATCCGGAGTGAAGCACTTTCTTTAACTCGTTTTATCTTTTGTAAGTCCTAAGGGATCATGGGAGGTTTCGAGGAGGTTGATCTTTGCAGACGGATACGCAAGGGTATCGCACGACTTAGACAAAACCAGTTAAGTCCGTGACACTTGTGTTGATGATCATCAATAAGGGAGGAGGGAGAGGAGTCTAGAAAGGGAGGGATGAGGGAGAGGAGTCTGGAGAGAAAGAAGGCGACGATAGATCTGACGGGGGCTAATGGGGTTCGTAGAAGTGGTCATGGCCTTTGCATCCCCTCCTATCTTGTGCCAGGGTCATAATCGATGATAACGAGAGTCGACAAGCTGAGCATCCAAGCGCGTGCGGAAGCCCAACTAAGGTTGGGGCTACGACGAGGTTTGCAATAATTTTTTTTTTTCAAAGTTACGCGAGCAAAATAATCTTTTCACCTCTTCATGGGTGCAGTATAAAAAAATTCTCGAGCTTTTTTTTTGAGAATTCAATAATTGAATTTTGCCTATTTTTCTTATATTTTTTCTTTTCTTGAGAAATTGACCATAATTTTGAGAGAAACAAAGTTCACGCATATGCATCGAGATTAAAATGATTCTAACACATCTAATATATCAAGAAATTTGATCTACTATTAACTAGAAAGGCCGAGAAAGTTAAAAAAAAAAAAAAGTGCAAACAAAGGGGCCTATCAACTCAATGTTGAATAAATTAAGTCGAGTAATTGTTCGATAGAGTGATGGCTTTGGAATCAATTACGAATCGGGCTTCAATCGACTATCACATTTAGATAATATATTTAACTTTTGTTACTAATGCACGGTTTCTCATTTCCAAAGAGATACTTTTAAAATAATAAAAATATCATCACTAATAGCTAACATGTTTGATTTTTTAGTTTTCTTTTTTATTGAGACACAATTAGATCGAAGTAGTTAAACCAGTTCGGTGTTAAACCGAGCCGATTACCCTTATTTTGAATAGGGTTATCGAACTAAAAATACTAAAAATCATTCTATATTAATTCATGTTCTTATTGATATTAATTGTGAGTCTTATTATATGTATTAAGTTTCATAAAATATTTTTATTTGAGAGTTTTTAAGTTGTTTTTAATGAAAATTAAGAATATTTTGATATATTTTAAAATAAAGGATGAGTTTTTATTTTTTTTACATAACCTTAAATGTAGACCTATAATTTTTAAAAGATCTTATATTTTTATTTATTAAAACTATGATAATATAAAAAGCATTCGTATTTTTTATCAATCAATTAAAATAAAAACATTGTGGCTTAGTTTCAAGTAATTAAAATTTTTACTAACAATAAATGTCAATTTTATCATAGGCTCAGAGGTATTATAAAATTATTAATATAATAATTTGAATGATTTTGGACGAGAATTATAGTGGTTTTCATATATTTTAAAATGAATCAAGCTAAAAGTTTTGATTTTTCCACTTTGTCTTATATTTAGGATTAAATATTTAAAAAATCTTATAATTTTATAAAAATTCTTATGAAGTAAAAAAAAATTATTCTATTATGTCATTTTCAATTGAGTTATAGTGTTTTTGGATCAATAATAAATACATTGTAAATAAAAAATACTATAATTCTATTCCGATTTAATCTTAATTGAATTTTGACGGAAAATTATATTGAAATTTTTTTTTGATCTTTTCATAAAGGACTTTCTTTGGGAATTATGGATATGATGACTCTACGGCCCCGATCGTATGTCGGTTCACAAGATCCAGGCCGTCTAACTTACCTTACACGCATCTCAAGAAAGGCTTTCACCTGATGGACGGTCTTGATTCACAGGAGCCAACTTCCTCTGGTGAGACCCCAATCACCCGGTTAATTACCGAGCTCCAATCACACCACTCCTGACTCCTTCCCCCGTTGCAAGCCAGTGGTTTCCCTTTTAGGGTTTTGGCCATAGTTTCGCCGCCTCCCCACGACGAATGGCGCTGTCGTCTTCTTCGTTTGCGCTACGCCGCCTCGTCAGGGTTTCTTCTTCTGCCTCCCTGCCCCAGTGGACCTGGTCACCCCTTTCCGCCTACCGCCAGAACTCTTCCTCCTCCTCCTCCCCCTCTCCATCCATTTTTCCCTTCGCCGACGACGCCGACGCCTCCAACCTTCCTCCCCTTACGACGCCCAAGTTATTCGTTAGCGGTGAGCTCTCGTGTTTATGTATGTTTTGCTTGGAAATTCTCATCGATGTTGCAGATATTCCGTCGAACATATGTTGGGTTGAACGGATACAGTTCTTCATATAGGGAAGAGAAAAGGAGGTTTGCTCAGAAGGCTATTAGTTTTCCAATTAGTTTCGGAGAGCAATCTATAAACACTATTGCGTCCGCTCAGTTTTTAATAGTGATAGCATTCGGAGTCCTATTCTGTAAGTGGTCTAATAGATTGGCTGCTTCTTTGTAATCCTTTTCTTACATTGAGTGCCCCAATAAGATGCATGGCAGAATTTTTTTTTTCTGGATTCTTCACAAGGAGCGTTTTTTGTGTATATATGATAGTTTTCGTGAACAAAATAGGGAATAAGACCAGTTGTTTGAACTATTTGTTGCAATATGCTTAACGGATGTGTGGTCTCTGAAGGTCTAAATCCTGTGTTATCTAGGCGTGCCAACTAGGTCATATGGGTGCACAATCTCACTTGGCCTCTTCATGTGTCCTATACTTTATTGAACATAACCCCTAAGGATTGTTTCCAGTCTCGCATTTTGGACTTTGCTTCATGCAAACCATTCTTTTGAAATGGAAATTGTAGGGCCAACTTGAGAGAGTGGACATTACAGGAGTATACCGCTGCTCTTTTTTTGGGAGATGTTCATGTGAGTTCTAGATTCTCAACACAAGGATGCTTTAGGTCTCATTTCTAATGTTTAAACATTTGAATATGAAGCCCAAGGTATAAGATTAACACTGGACATGACACCATGGCTGGTTTTGCTTTGTATTTGATATGAATGATATTCATATCAAAGTTCTATCTATGGGGCTAAACATGATATTGGAGCAGCCGTCTTATGGTGTTTGTTTTGATATATTGCCTTTGACTGTAAGAATTAATTAAAGTGCCTGCCTAGTACATGACTTGCCAATCTTATTTTGACTTTGTATTTTCCAAAGTATTTGACAGAATACCTTAACATTATCCAAGAAAAAAGGCCAAAAAATTGCCCATATGTTTTGTGATGGCATTCATTTAGTGTAAAATTGTGAATAAGGTCCATAGGGCGCATGCTAAAGGATGCCATCAATGGAGTAAGACATGAACGTAATTGGAGGTGCAAGACTGGGATGTCCTCTTAATCATACTAAAGGATGCCATTTATGCATAATTCTCCATGAATGATGCTCAGAGATTTATGTTTCCTTTTTTGTCTTTTGCTCAAATAGTCCATCTGATTCTCATGTTAAACTACAGTTTTACCATTTTTTTGCTCTTTCTTTTTTAGTTCCTATTTGCTTCTGAATGCAATGATGTCATCGAGTCCATAGCTCTTTGTCATAAAGCATTTGGAGCCTTGGAGCATACAATAAGAGTAATTGTTTAATGTGTGATAATCAGAATGCCACTCTTCGTAGTTATTTTGCCTTCTTTATTTTAGAATCATATTATGCTTTACCCCTTTTACCTTAGCTTTGATAATTCACAAGCAATTCTTATATTTCCTGAGTTTTAAAGTGATTTTGGTTGTATTAAAATGGTCTTTCTAGAACCTCATTTTTTCAATACATAATTTTCTCGTAGTGTCACGGACAGTTGTCGTGTACTTGTAATACCTTCGTCTACGAATCATTCGTCGCTTTTGTTTGCTTGTATATATATATGACAATGTGTTTTGCCTTGTTTTTTGTGTCTTTTTGCTTGAAAATTATGAGCAGGAGCAGTTTGTAGGGCTATAGAGTGATTGTTTGCTAGAATGAGCAAAATTGCCCTAGTATAGCCTAGCCTTCGCGTGCTATGGTTTGTTTTTAACAAGCTGCAGATTTGTAGTACGGTGTAAAGCGTCAACCATCTAAGCACCCTAGAACCACCCAGGTGGCACAGGGTTGGATGGGGGTTTGGGTTAGTGTTGGGTATTGATTGGATTTACAAGTTCACACGTAAAGCCTACGAGAACTTGCTAATGTGCTTAACATCGTTGTTTGTGGACTTGTGACTGTTCGTTTGCCTTTTAAAGTTATTATTTTCTCTTTCCTTTTTTTTTTCTCTTGTGTACCAAGTGTTTGTTGAATTGCTCGTAAAGCTGCATTCTTTTCGAGATGTCAGGACTTGTCCGTTGCTTGTTTTCGAAACTAATCAATTTGGTCTTTTACATGTCCTTTGAGACCAGAGCGATGTTGCAACTAGGTTGACCATTTGCGGACAGGTAACGCAAGGGTGCTTCACGACTTAGACAATTCTAGCTAAGTCCGTGATAGTAGGTTTTCATCACTTATGTCGGTTTCCTTCATTTTAACCGCAAAGTGCATTAGTGAATGTTGATGTTATCTTGAAAGAGTTTCTTATACTTTAAAAGTGCTGGTAAGTGCCTCTTATGTATTACGGCATGGAATTAAGGTTTGTATCTCTGTATCAATAGTAATGTAGCATGTCTAGCGGTGTAGTGTGACAGCACATCATCAACACACCAATGACATGTTGTACGCAATGCCTGAATCTGCAGTCTGAAACAGTTATGACCTCTGTATGACAAAAGAATTAACTGAATTCGAATTAAAAACTGCATACAAGATTGAGTTTCTTGTTGATGTAAAGCTCTTCATATTTATATGTTTTTTGGTTCTTGTGCTGATTCTGTACATAAGAATCAAGATACTGTTTAAGTGAGCCTGACTTCCTCTAAGCAATGTTCCCAGTTTTAGTTGTGCTTATACATTATATGACAGTGAATTGATTGCATATGAAGAATCACCAATGACAGAATGGAGGGCTCTATTTTAATTTATTCTCTATTATTGTGGCCATGGGCAAAACAATAGTCATTAATGAAAGCACTTATGTACGTCAAATAAATTCCAGAGATCTCTGCCTTAGGATGTCAACAATCTTCTTTTGACTGATGTGCAAGTCCCACGGCCTCTGCAGGCAATATTTATGTGAAAGAAAGTTCAATTATTTGAAAACAACATGCTTCTGCATGTTTATGAAAACGATTCGAAGTTATCCACCTGCTTTAACTGTTGTTCTACTTCATTTGCTGCAGGGCTTTCAAGGTTAACCACTGATGATAAGCTTAAAGAGGCATTCTCTCCATATGGGCAACTTCTTGAAGGTACTTATTCTTTCTCTTGTCAGATTCTTCTGTTCTCTTTTTTTCTTAATCGGGAACCTGAATTTGCCTCTGGTGGTCACCACCATCATAACTTGCAGCAAAAGTCATAATCGATAGAATCTCAGGAAGGTCGAAGGGGTTTGGCTTTGTCAGGTATGCAACTATTGAAGAGGCTGACAAGGCAAGGCATGGGATGAACGCCAAGTTTCTCGATGGATGGGTTATTTTTGTCGATCCAGCGAAGCCAAGAGAGCCCAGACCACAGAAGCCAGCAGAACCAGAGTCTTCGGAAGCTGGTTTAAGGATAAACAAAACGGTAGGATGGTGTGGGTGATTGCATCTGCAGTGACACGGCAATCCTCTTCTCCAGTGATAGAGATAGTAATTATGGAACTATTACTGTGATGAACTTGGCATTCTCATTACCTTTAGCAGAACTCAATGGTATAAGTAACATGCAATAGAATACCAACTGTTGAAACATTAAGATTTATGATGGTGTCTGCCTGAGAACTTATGTAGACATCCTTCAATCAGATTGTTGCATGCAGCTTGTTGACAGTTACCTTATATAACCTTTATTTATACATGTATTGATGGAACATGGCTGATGGCGCATTGTCAAAGATTGAAAACGTGCTCAGGGAACATCAACAAGAACCGGATGACGACTCAAACAACGCCGGTGGTGGTAGTCAACGATGGTTAGTATCAGAAAATGACACTATATTTCCGGAATGCTTTCTTGAACTGTTCCTAAAATGCTTTAAATTTGCTTGGATCGTAACATATGGCTTGAACATTTAATTGGAGACCGGGAATGGTTTTGATTTATTATCATACAAGTTTGCGTTACCATCAGCTGCATCTTGATGGTTTCTCTTGCAACATTGGAAGATTGAAGAAAGAAAGAAAAAATAAAAAGCTTGAAGGCATAACTATTAACTATTCTTATGTTTTTGTGAATTTTGTATAATAGTAAACCCATGTATCCATATTATTATTTTATATTTATTTATTATTATTATTTTTATTAGAGAGAGAAAAAAAAGCTTGAAGACATAACTATTAACTGTTCTTTTTCGTGAATTTTGTATAATAGACCTATGCATCCATATTATTATTATTATAAGAGATTTTTATTGATTTTTTTTATTTGTAATCTTATTTGAAGATTTTTTAATATTCCAAATACATCTCTCTACAAATAGATGTAAATACTCTAAAAAGTAGTGTCGAATGATATCGAGTAACAAGCGTCTTTCTCTTCGTGACAAGTATATCAAATGACAAATGATGTCATGAGATGAATTAGGGTATTCACATTGTGGCATTATCGGGATGATTGTTCCAATAGATAAAATAAGATATTGTGAGAAATAAGAATATGATTGATAATTATTTTTTTAAAGTAAAATATAATTTTATTGATAAATATATTATATTTAGTATTTTATATATTATATATTTATTTAATGTGATTGTCAAGAGGGTTTACCAATAGCGAAAGGGCTTCTATAATAAAATGAGTATTTTACATATGTATCCTACAACATATGTGTATTTACATGCAAGTCGTCCTTGGGATTTTCTGAGAAGTCGGGCATGTGTTTGTCACGTTTCCATTAAATTTGGTGCAATAAACTCTATACGTAATTCGAGATGAGTCAAGTTTACTGAGACACTTAATATTTGGTGTACTGAGATAAATACCCTCCATTTATAAGGATATACATAAAATACCCGTGTACTCTTTTTTCAGTATAAAGACACGTATAATACGTGCCAAAAATACAAAACACGCGTGTCTAAGCGCGAATAAACAGCAGGCATTTATTTGGCGCAACGTCGCTGCGTCGCGGGGGATCGCTCCAACGTGCCGTAACGTCGTTGGACAGACCTTTGCTTTATGTCGGCGCCTCGTGTGACGGCCGTCACGATCTACCCATCCCTATTTAAGCCAAAAGAAAGAACCAATGAATACATTCTGCCATCACCGCCACCACCTTTGATCGCTCATCTACATTCGCCGAATCCCTACCTCTCGAGCCCTCGATTTCTTCCTCCGATCTCCCGTCGTCGCCGCCCCCACGATGGTACTTTCTTTCCTCTGTCTCTTCGATGCTAGCTTTCTTTTTTTCCTCCTCCCAACCCGTCCCTTATTGACTAGTGATCAAGAAATTTGCGGTGTTTCATGCATCCATGTCCGGTGATTGTATGTTGTTCTGGAATCCGCGAAATCTGTCTCCGAATCATGTAGGTTCGTCTTCGGGGGTTAGTTCTTCTGCCTGATCTCATTTCACTAGGGTTTGCTAGTGGGTCTGATGTGATTGGTGTGTGTTGGATCTTTGTCGACCGGATCCTCGAAGTCTGATCGTTGTTTCCGCATGTAGTTATATGTGGATTGTTGAACTTCTTCGCCGGTTGGTGTCGATCGAAGTGGTCGATCGTTGGTTCTGCTTGTTTTGACGGATGGATTGCCATTCCAATTCACGGATTGGGCCATTTAACTTTAGTCTTAGTCACAATAGGCGATGGATCGAGTGGATTATCCAAGGTTTTTGGGAGGATCGGACTGCAGCGACGCTAAGATTACTCAATTTTGTCGATCTACACAAGCGTGTATATACGTACGTGCACATGAATTTGTGTCTATTAATACTTCCCCCACTCCCCGCCACCGGCCCCAAAAAAAAACACTTTAGCTCTTATTTTTTGCCATTAGAATAGAGAATCAGGGCTTGTTTCGTAGGATGTTTCATTGTCTGGTTTGTTATTTGCCATATGGTCTCTAGTATATATATTCTTATCTAGGAGAATAAGATTCGATTATAGTAACTACATTTGACATTTATGGGAATGACTTGTTACTTTGTGATATGAAAGGCAAACGCAGCATCAGGAATGGCAGTAAATGATGACTGCAAGCTGAAGTTCCTGGAGCTGAAGGCTAAGCGAACTTATCGTTTCATAATCTTTAAGATTGATGAGAAGCAGAAGCAGGTCGTCGTGGAAAAGCTTGGCGAACCCAATTTGACCTATGATGATTTCACTGCCAGCCTTCCTACAAATGAATGCAGATATGCGATATATGATTTTGATTTCGTGACTGAAGAGAACTGCCAGAAAAGCAAGATCATTTTTATCGCTTGGTACATTAATCCATTGTATCTAGTGGACTTTATTTAATATCCTTTTGATGTATAGATAATAACTTCCTATTACTTTTCATATTCATGTGAAGGTCGCCTGATACATCAAGAGTGCGAAGCAAGATGCTTTATGCAAGCTCCAAGGACAGGTTCAAGAGAGAACTGGATGGCATCCAGGTGGAGTTACAAGCAACTGATCCAACTGAGATGGGCCTTGATGTGATAAGAGGCCGTGCCAATTGAATATGTAGCTATTCGCCTCTTGTTTGTGCATTGGTGTTGTTATCCTGCAATTGTTTTGCTCTTACTGAAATTTTTATAGTTTTGAGGGATGTTTAGATCTCTAGATATTGTGTGGGCTTGTGGTTTAGGTACTAAACAGAACCTTTCTTAAGCGTCTCCATTTTGATTATGTCTTGCAATCTATTTCTGTGTGGTACCTATTGTGTGAGTGTCTATTAATATCCTGATGTCTACAAGCTAGTGGTATGCAACATCTTGTTGGAGAGCTTGGTCGTAATATTTCGAAGACAATCCAACTGCTGTTTTCTTGTTTACGCAAATTGTAAATTGATAAGCTTGAAGCTTCCTGTCCTGTTATTTTGTTTTTGTTTTTCTTTTCTTTGTGGGTTTGTCAAATTGCCTTGATTGCTATGCATCAGCTAGTTAATGAAATTGTGTGTAATTTCTACGGAGACTTCAAAATAAGTTTTTCCTAACTTAACCAAAGCTATGCTATGTGCAAATCTTTCATGTCTCTTGTAAACAATTTTCTATAATTTTGTATTTAGCATCTTTTCGGTGTTCTTTTAGTATTTGAGTTGAGAAACGATAGTATTCAATCTTGATGTTTTTAGCTGTATTTATTTTATTCTTATATGTGGATGGTTCTTCAAACAATCCTGTAAGCAATAGCTCTGAGAACTTGAAGTACTGTGTGATGTTTTACAAATTAGCAATAGCTCTGAGAACTTGAAGTACTGTGTGATGTTTTACAAATTGATAGTCTGTGTGCCATATCTCAACTTGGAGCAATTTATCGAGTATGTATTCCATTTCCACATGGAAAATGCCAATATGGTGTTGTCTTTGCTAGTCATCCTTGCAGGACATGCCTTTGTTTGTGAATATGCTAGTGCTTGTATCAGTCTCAGTCTCAGATCTCCCGACTCTGAAATGAGCTTCGGTAGGTCTGTATAAGATGCCAAATGGATTACTCATGCATTTTCTACTTCTTCAGCTGTGTGTAAGCATATTTTCAACTGAAGTAGCAGCTTATACATTAGTATTTTGATCTAACTTGTGGATCCTCTGAATTTTGTAGTTGTCACTCTACTATTGAGTTTGCTCGAAACCGTTAAATTTTCCGATGTAAGGGTTATTTCTGCGACCATAATGCCCATCCTGATTGAAAAACATCTAATGCGTTGGATTTGTCTGATAATGTTTATATTTATCATCATATTTCTAAAAATATAGGTATGTTTTCTTGATGTTATTGGATGCATTTACTTGTTACAAAGGTTAGGAGCCGAAGGATGTACTTTGATTTAAATTCTTTTGTAGGGAATCCTTTATATTTTCTTGACTTTTAGAATATCTGTTGAACAAAAAAAGAAAGGTTATAAAACATAGTTTTGTTTCCAGTGTTTATTAGTCTATCTGCTTTTATAAATAGTAAAATACAAAGAATAACCAATGCCAATCCTTAGTCTATTTTCCAATGATTACAAGCATGTAGAGGGACACTTTTTTATAGCAAGATCATAACCAAATTTTATGATCTTAATTACTTGAGAAGGTTTTATTTAGGATTTGAACATCTTAATTAATAGATATATTTGTGCTAATGGTAATAATTTTAGTCAATGATAATTTTTTGTTTAATAATAGCAAGGTTAGATTTTGGTCATTTGACAAATTATAATCATTATAATATCATGATTTTTAAAAACATGAAAAGATTTTATCAAACCGATGGTGAAAGTTAGAATGTGGATTTGAGTTCGGATAATTTTGATTTTGATACAAATCTTATTGATTATAAGTTAAAAAACTAAAATTTTATCAAATTTATTTTACACAATATTAATTGAAAAAAAAAAGAATAACGTATTCGTTATCATGTATTAAGAAAATATATAAATAATAAAAATTCAACATACAAAATATCAAGAAAATGTACCCCAAAAAGCCGATAAAAAGAATAACTCATAAAATACGAAAATATGATAGATTGGCGTCATCCAAAATTGAACTGTAGACCTTCAATGTGTTAAACTGACGTGATAACAAAGTACACAATGACCACTGTCATAATATAGTTGATTTGTAGGTGAAAATTAGAATATGGGTTTGAGTTCGGATAATTTTGATTTTGATACAAATCTTATTGATTATAAGTCGAAAAACTAAAATTTTATTAAATTAGTTTTACACAACATTAATTGAAAAAAAAATAGCGTATCCGTTATAATATATTAAGAAAATATATAAATAATAAAAATTCAACTTGCAAAATATCAAAAAAATGTACCTAAAAAACCGATAAAAAGAAGAACTCATTTAATATGATAAATTGTCGTTGACTAAACTCGAATCGGAAACTTTCAATGTGTTAGATTAATGTGATTACCAACTACACCACGACACCTATAATGATGTAATTGATTTGAGGGTGAAAGTTAGAATGTGGATTTGAGTTCGGATAATTTTGATTTTGATACAAATCTTATTGATTATAAGTCAAAAAACTAAAATTTTATCAAATTAGTTTTGCTCAACATTAATCGAAGAAAAAAATAAAAAGAATAGCGTATCCGTTATAACATATTAAGAAAATAAATAAATAATAAAAATTCAACAAACAAAATATCAAGAAAATGTACCCTAAAAAATCAATAAAAAAAATACCTCGAATAATATACCAAAATATGATAGATTAGCATCGCTTAGACTCGAACTGAAGACCTTCAGTGTGTTAAACTGACATGATAACCAACTACACCACGATTTTACTTTTCTTGATACAGTTGATTTGAGAGTGAAAGTTAGAATGTGGATTTGAGTTCAGATGATTTTGATTTCGATACAAATCTTATTGATTATAAGTCAAAAAAATAAAATTTTATCAAATTAGTTTTACTCAACATTAATCGAAGAAACCAATAAAAAGAATAGCATATCCATTATAACATATTAAAAAAATAAATAAATAATAAAAATTCAACATACAAAATATCAAGAAAATGTACCCCAAAAAACCGATAAAAAGAATAGCTCATAAAATAACAGAATATGATAGAATGACATCGCCCGAACTTAAACCAGAGTCCTTCAGTCTGTTAAACTGATGTAATAACCAACTACACAACGACACTTGTCATGATGTAGTTGATTTGAGGGTGAAAGTTAGAATGTGGATTTAAGTTCGGATAATTTTGATTTTGATACAAATCTTATTGATTATAAGTCGAAAAACTAAAATTTTATCAAATTGAAGAAACTAATAAAAAGAATAGCGTGTCCGTTATAACATATTAAGAAAATAAATATATAATATATTAAGAAAATATATAAATAATAAAAATTCAACATACAAAATATCAAGAAAATGTACCCCAAAAAACTGATAAAAAAATAGCTCATAAAATACCAAAATATAATAGATTGGCATCGCTTGGATAGATTGACATAACAACCAACCACACCAAGACACTTGTCATGATTTAGTTGATTTGAGTGTGATAATTAGAATGTGGATTTGAGTTCCGATAATTTTGATTTTGATACAAATCTTTTTTATTATAAGTCAAAAAACTAAAATTTTATCAAATTAGTTTTACACAACATTAATTGAAAAAACCAATAAAAAGAATAGCATATCTGTTATAATATATTAAGAAAATATATAAATAATAAAAAATCAACATACAAAATATCATGAAAATGTCCCCAAGAAACCAGTAAAAAGAATAGCTCATTAAATACCAGAATATGATAGATTGTCGTTGCCCAGACTCAAATCAGAGACTTTCAGTGTGTTAGACTAATGTGATAACCAACTACACCATGACACATATCGTAGTCTAGTTGATTAGAGGGTGAAAGTTAGAATGTGGATTTGAGTTTGGATAATTTTGATTTTGAAACAAATCTTATTGATTATAAGTCAAAAAACTAAAATTTTATCAAATTAGATTTACACAACATTAATTGAAAAAGCCAATAAAAAGAATAGCGTATCTGTTATAATATATTAAGAAAGTATTTAAATAATAAAAATTAAACATACAAAATATCAAGAAAATATAACCAAAAAAACCGATAAAAAAGAATGGCTCATAAAATTCAAGAATATGATAGATTGGCGTCACCAAGACTCAAACTAAAGACCTTCAGTGCGTTAGACTGATGTGATAACCAACTACACCACGACACCACCTTTTGTGATGCAGTTGATTTGAGGCTGAAAGTTTAAATGTGGATTTTAGTTTGGATAATTTTGATTTTGATTCAAATCTTATTGATTATAAGTCGAAAAACTAAAATTTTATCAAATTCGTTTTACACAACATTAATTGAAAAAACCAATAAAAAGAATAGCGTATTAGTTATAATATATTAAGAAAATATATAAATAATAAAAATTCAACATACAAAATATCAAGAAAATGTTCCCCAAAAAACTGATAAAAAAATAGCTCATAAAATACTAGAATATGATAGATTGGCTTCGCCCGAACTCAAATCAGAGACCTTCAGTGTGTTAGACTAATGTGATAACCAATTACACCACGACACCTGTTATGATGTAATTGATTTGAAAGTCAAAGTTAGAATGTGGATTTGAGTTCGGATAATTTTGATTTCAATACAAATCTTATTGATTATAAGTCGAAAAACTAAAATTTTAACAAATTAGTTTTACACAACATTAATTTAAAAAACCAATAAAAAGAATAGCGTTCCGTTATAATATATTGAGAAAATATATAAATAATAACTATTCAACATACAAAATTTCAAGAAAATGTACCACAAAAAACCAAAAAAAGAATAGCTCATAAATTACTAGAATATGATAGATTGGCGACATCCAAACTTGAACCGGAGATTTTCAATGTGTTAGACTGACGTGATCAACAACTACACAAGACACCTATCGTGGTGTAGTTGATTTAAGTGTGAAAGTTAGAATGTGGATTTGAGTTCTAATAATTTTGATTTTGAAACAAATCTTATTGATTATAAGACGAAAACTAAAATTTTATCAAATTAGTTTTACACAACATTAATTGAAAAACCAATAAAAAGAATAGCTCATTAAATACTAGAATATGATGGATTATCGTTGCTCATACTCAAATTAAAGACTTTCAGTGTTTTAGACATGTGATAACCACCTACATCACGACATCTATCATGGTCTAGTTGATTTGAGTTCGGATAATTTTGATTTTGATAAAAATCTTATTGATTATAAGTTGAAAAACTAAAATTTTATTTTACACAATATTAATTGAAAAAACCAATAAAAAGAATAGCGTATCTATTATAATATATTAAGAAAATATATAAATAATAAAAACTCAACATACAAAATATAAAGAAAATGTACCCCAAAAAATCGATAAAAAGAATAGCTCATAAAATAACAGAATATGATAGATTGGCTTTGCCCGAACTTAAATCGGAGACCTTCAGTGTGTTAGACTGACGTGACAACTAACTATACCATGACACATGTTATGGTGTAATTTATTTGAAAGTCAAAGTTAGAATGTGGATTTGAGTTCAGATAATTTTGATTTTGATACAAATATTATTGATTATAAGTCAAAAATAAAATGTTATCAAATTAGTTTTACACAACATTAATTGAAAAAACCAATAAAAAGAATAGCGTATCCGTTATAATATATTAAAAATATATAAACAATAAAAATTAAACATACAAAATATCAAGAAAATGTACCCCAAAAAACCGATAAAAGAATAGCTCATAAAAAATTAGAATATGATAGATCGGCGACGTCCAAACTCGAACCGGAGATTTTTAGTGTGTTAGACTGATATTATAAACAACTGCACAAGACACCTGTCGTGGTGTAATTAATTTGAGGGTAAAAGTTAGAATGTGGATTTGAGTTCGGATAATTTTGATTTTGATACAAATCTTATTGATTATAAGTTGAAAAACTAAAATTTTATCAAATTAGTTTTACTCAACATTAATCGAAGAAACCAATAAAAATATAATAGAATAGCATCACCTAGAAAGAAAATATATGAATAATAAAAATTAAATATACAAAATATCATAAAAATGTATCCAAAAAACCAATAGAAAAAATAGCTCATTGAATACTAGAATATCATAGATTTTCATTGCTAAAACTCGAATCAAAGACTTTCAGTGTGTTAGACTGATGTAATAACCAACTACACCAGACACTCCAGACACTTGTCGTGATGTAGTTGATTTGAGGGAAAAGTTAGAATGTGGATTTGAGTTCGGATAATTTTGATTTTGATATAAATCTTATTGATTATAAGTCAAAAAACTAAAATTTTATTAAATTAGTTTTACACAATATTAATTGAAAAAACCAATAAAAAGAATAGCGTATCTATTATAATATATTAAGATAATATATAAATAGTAAAAATTCAACATACAAAATATCAAGAAAATGTACCCCAAAAAATCGATAAAAAGAATAACTAATAAAATATAAGAATATAATAGATTGGCATCACCTAAACTCGAACAAAAGACTTTCAGTGTGTTAGATTGACGTGATAACCAACTACACGACAACACCTGTCATGGTGTGGTTGATTTGAGAGTGAAAATTAGAATGTGGATTTGAGTTTGGATAATTTTGATTTTGATACAAATTTTATTGATTATAAGTAAAAAAACAAAAAATTTATCAAATTAGTTTTACAAAACATTAATTGAAAAACCAATAAAAAGAATAGCGTATTCGTTATAACATATTAAGAAAATATATAAATAATAAAAATTCAACATACAAAATATAAAAGAAAATGCACCCCAAAAAACTGATAAAAAGAGTAGCTCATAAAATAACAGAATATGATAGTATGATGTCGCCCGGACTTGAATCGGAGATATTTAATGTATTAGACTGACGTAATAACCAACTACACCATTACACATATCATGATTTAGTAGATTTGATGATGATAATTAGAATGTGGATTTGAGTTCGGATAATTTTGATTTTGATACAAATCTTATTGATTATAAGTTGAAAAACTAAAATTTTATCAAATTAGTTTTACACAATATTAATTGAAAAAACCAATAAAAAGAATAGCGTATCTATTATAATATATTAATATAATATATAAATAGTAAAAATTCAACATACAAAATATCAAGAAAATGTACCCCAAAAAATCGATAAAAAGAATAACTAATAAAATATAAGAATATAATAGATTGGCATCACCTAAACTCGAACAAAAGACTTTCAGTGTGTTAGATTGACGTGATAACCAACTACACGACAACACCTGTCATGGTGTGGTTGATTTGAGAGTGAAAATTAGAATGTGGATTTGAGTTTGGATAATTTTGATTTTGATACAAATTTTATTGATTATAAGTAAAAAAACAAAAAATTTATCAAATTAGTTTTACAAAACATTAATTGAAAAACCAATAAAAAGAATAGCGTATCAGTTATAATATATTAAGAAAATATATAAATAATAAAAATTCATCATACAAAATATCATGAAAATATACCCCAAAAAACCAATAAAAAGAATAGCTTATTAAATACTAGAATATGATAGATTATCGTTGCTCAGACTCGAATCAGAGACTTTTAATTTGTTAGACTGATGTGATAATCAACTACTCCACGACATCTATTGTAGTCTAGTTGATTTGAGGGTGAAAGTTAGAATGTGGATTTGAGTTTAGCTAATTTTAATTTTGATACAAATCTTATTGATTATAAGTCAAAACACTAAAATTTTATTAAATTAGTTTTACACAATATTAATTGAAAAAACCAATAAAAAGAATAGCGTATCCATTATAATATATTAAGAAAATATTTAAATAATAAAAATTCAAAATACAAAATATCAAGAAAATATATCCCAAAAAATAGCTCATAAAATACCAGAATATGTTAGATTAGCGTCACCAGGACTCAAACCGAAAACCTTCAGTGCGTTATAATAACGTGATAACCAACTACACCACAACACCACCTATCATGGTACAATTGATTTGAGGGTAAAATTTCTAATGTGGATTTGAGTTCGAATAATTTTGATTTTCATACAAATCTTATTGATTATAAGTAAAAAAACTAAAATTTTATCAAATTAGTTTTACAAAACATTAATTGAAAAACCAATAAAAAGAATAGCGTATCAGTTATAATATATTAAGAAAATATATAAATAATAAAAATTCATTATACAAAATATAATGAAAATGTACCCCAAAAAACCAATAAAAAGAATAGCTCATTAAATACTAGAATATGATAGATTGTCGTTGCTTAGACTCGAATCAGAGGCTTTTAATGTGTTAGACTGATGTGATAACCAACTACTCCACGACACCTATCATAGTCTAATTGATTAGAGGGTGAAAGTTAGAATGTAGATTTGAGTTTGGATAATTTTGATTTTGATACAAATCTTATTGATTATAAGTCGAAACACTAAAATTTTATCAAATTAGTTTTACACAACATTAATTGAAAAAACTAATAAAAATAATAGCATATCCATTATAATATATTAAGAAAATATTTAAATAATAAAAATTCAACATACAAAATATCAAGAAAATATACCCCAAAAAATCAGTAAAAAAATATAGCTCATAAAATACCAGAAGAAGATAGATTCACGTCACCAAGACTCGAATTGAAGACATTAGACTGACGTGATAACCAACTACACGACACTACTTGTTGTGGTGCAATTGATTTGAGACTGAAAGTTCGAATTTAGATTTGAGTTCGGATAATTTTGATTTTGATACAAATCTTATTGATTATAAGTCAAAAAACTAAAATTTTATCAAATTTGTTTTACACAACATTAGATGAAAAACAATAAAAAGAATAGCGTATCAGTTATAATATATATACAAAATATCAAGAAAATGTATCCCAAAATACCGATAAAAAGAATAGCTTATAAAATACCAGAATATGATAGATTGGCTTCGCCCAAACTCAAACCGAAGACCTTCAGTGTGCTAAACTGTCGTGATAACCAATTACACCACGACCCCTGTTATGGTGTAATTGATTTGAAAGTCAAAGTTAGAATGTGAATTTGAGTTCGGATAATTTTGATTTCGATACAAATCTTATTAATTATAAGTCAAAAAATAAAAATTTTAACAAATTAGTTTTTCACAACATTAATTGAAAAAAAAGCATATCCGTTATAATATATTAAGAAAATATATAAATAATAAAAATTGAACATACAAAATATCAAGAAAATATACCCCAAAAAACCGATAAAAAAAATAGCTCATAAAATACAAGAATATGATAAATTAGCGTCATCCGGACTCGAACTGGGAACCTTCAAACTGATGTGATAAACAACTACACCACGACACTTATCATAATTTTTTAAATTTAAAAAGGTTGATAATAAGAATGTGGATTTGAGTTCGGATAATTTTGATTTTGATACAAATCTTATTGATTATAAGTCGAAAAACTAAAATTTTATCAAATTTGTTTTACACAACATTAGATGAAAAACAATAAAAAGAATAGCGTATCAGTTATATTATATTAAGAAAATATATAAATAATAAAAATTAAACATACAAAATATCAAAAATAATAAAAATTCAACATACAAAATATCAAGAAAATGTACCCCAAAAAATCGATAAAATGAATAGTTCATAAAAAACCAGAATATGATAGATTGGCGTCCTCTAGACATGAACAGGGGACTTTCAGTATGTTAGACTGACGTGATAACCAACTACACCACAACACATGTCGTGGTGTGATTAATTTGAGGGTCAAAATTAGAATGTGGATTTGAGTTCTGATAATTTTGATTTTGATTCAAATCTTATTGATTATAAGTCAAAAAACTAAAATTTTATCAAATTAGTTTTACACGACATTAATTGAAAAACTAATAAAAATAATAGCATATCAATTATAATATATTAAGAAAATATATAAATAATAAAAATTCAACATACAAAATATAATGAAAATGTACCCCAAAAAACTAATAAAAAAATAACTCATTAAATATCAAAATATGATAGATTATCATTGTCCATACTCAAATAAGAGATTTTCAATGTGTTAAACTAATGTGATAACCAACTACACCATGACACCTCTTACGGTGTAATTAATTTGAAAGTCAAAGTTAGAATGTGGATTTTAGTTCAGATAATTTTGATTTTGATACAAATCTTATTGATTATAAGTCAAAAAACTAAAATTTTATCAAATTAGTTTTACAAAAAATTAATTGAAAAAATCAATAAAAAGAATAGCGTATTAGTTACAATATATTAAGAAAATATATAAATAATAAAAATTCAACATACAAAATATCAAGAAAATGTATCCCAAAAAAATCGATAAAAGAATAGCTCATAAAATACTAGAATATGATAGATTGGCGACGTCTAGACTCGAACATTAGACTTTCACTGTGTTAGATTGATGTGATAACTAACTACACTAGACACATGTCACGGTGTAGTTGATTTGAGGTTCAAAGTTAGAATGTGGATTTGAGTTTGGATAATTTTGATTTAGATATAAATCTTATTGATTATATGTCGAAAAACTAAAATTTTATCAAATTAGTTTTACATAACATTAATTGAAAAACCAATAAAAAGAATAGTGTATCCGTTATAATATATTAAGAAAATATATAAATAATAACAATAAAATATATAAAATATCAAGAAAATATTCCCTAAAAGACCGATAAAACGAATAGCTCATAAAATATCAAAATATGATAAATTGGCATCGCTCGGACTTGAACTGAAGACCTTCAATGTGTTAGACTGACGTGATAACCAACTACACCACGATACCACTTTTTTTGGTACAATTGATTTGAGGATGAAAGTTAGAATACATATTTGAGTTCGGATAATTTTGATTTTGATACAAGTCTTATTAATTGTAAATCGAAAAACTAAAATTTTATCAAATAAGTTTGACACAACATTAATTGAAAAAACCAATAAAAAGAATAGCGTATCCGTTATAACATATTAAGACAAAAAATAAATAATAAAAATTCAACATTCAAAATATCATGAAAATGTACCCCAAAAAACCGTTAAAAAGAATATCTAATAAAATCCTAGAATATGATAGATTAGCGTCGTCTAGACTAGAATCGGAGAATTTCAGTGTGTTAGATTGATGTGATAACCAACTACACTAGACACCTGTCATGGTGTAGTTTATTTGAGGGTGAAAGTTAGAATGTAAATTTCAGTTCGCCTCTTGTTTGTGCATTGGTGTTGTTATCCTACAATTGTTTTGCTCTTAGTGAAATTTTCATAGCTTTGAGGGATGTTTAGATCCCTAGATATTGTGTGGGCTTGTGGTTTAGGTACTAAACAGAACCTTTCTTAAGCGTCTCCATTTTGACTATGTCTTGCAATCTATTTCTGTGTGGTACCTATTGTCTGAGTGTCTACTAATATCCTGATGTCTACTAGCTAGTGGTATGCAACATCTTGTTGGAGAGCTTGGTGCACAATATTTCGAAGACAATCCAACGGCTGTTTTCTTATTTATGCAAATTACAAATTGATAAGCTTGAAGCTTCCCATCCTGTTATTTTGTTTTTGTTTTTCTTTTGTTTGTGGGTTTGTCAGATTGCCTTGATTGCTATGCATCAGCTGGTTAATGAAATTGTGTGTAATTTTGATTTTGATATAAATCTTATTGATTATAAGTTAAAAATCTAAAATTTTATCAAATTAATTTTAAGCAACATTAATTGAAAAAACCAATAAAAAGAATAGCGTATCCGTTATAACATATTAAGACAAAAAATAAATAATAAAAATTCAACATTCAAAATATCATGAAAATGTACCCCAAAAAACCGTTAAAAAGAATATCTAATAAAATCCTAGAATATGATAGATTAGCGTCGTCTAGACTAGAATCGGAGAATTTCAGTGTGTTAGATTGATGTGATAACCAACTACACTAGACACCTGTCATGGTGTAGTTTATTTGAGGGTGAAAGTTAGATAAAGTTAGAAGGTGGATTTGAGTTTAGTTAATTTTGATTTTGAGACAAATCTTATTGATTATAAGTCGAAAAACTAAAATTTTTTTAAATTAGTTTTACTGAACATTATCGAAAAAATCAATAAAAAGAATAGCGTATAAAAAGAGTAGCTCATATAATATACCAGAATATTATAGATTGGCGTCGTCTGGACTTAAACCGGAGACCTTCAATTTTTTAGACTAACATGATAACCAACGACACAACAACACTACTTGTCGTGATACAGTTGATTTGAGAATAAAAGTTAGAATGTGGATTTGAGTTGGGATAATTTTGATTTTGATACAAATCTTATTGATTATAATTCGAAAAACTAAAATTTTATCAAATTAGTTTTAAGGAACATTAATTGAAAAAACCAATAAAAAGAATAGCGTATCCGTTATAATATATTAAGAAAATATATAAATAATAAAAATTCAACATATAAAATAGCAAGAAAAAGTTCCCCAAAAGAATGATAAAAAGAATAACTCATCAAATATCAAAATATTTAAGATTAGCGTCACTCGGATTTGAACCAGAGACTTTTAGTGTGTTAGACTAACGTGAGAACTAACTACACCAAGACACCACTTTTCTTAATGCAATTGATTTGAGGTTGAAAGTTAGAATGTGGATTTGAGTTTGGATAATTTTGATTTTGATACAAATCTTATTGATTATAAGTCAAAAAATTAAAATTTTATCAAATTAGTTTTACTCAGAAGAAACCAATAAAAAGAATAGCGTAACCGTTATAACATATTAAGAAAATAAATAAATAATAAAATCGATAAAAAGAGTAGCTCGCATAATATACTAAAATATAATAGAATAGCATCACCTAGACCTAAACCAAGGACCTTCAATGTGTTAGACTAATGTGATAACCAACTACCCATCAACACTACTTGTTGTAGTGTTGTTGATTTGAGGGTAAAAGTTAGAATGTTGATTAGAGTTCAGATAATTTTGATTTTGATACAAATCTTATTGATTATAAGTCAAAAATATAAAATTTTATCAAATTAGTTTTAAGCAACATTAATTGAAAAAATAAATAAAAAGAATAGCGTATCCATTATAATATATTAAGAAAATATATAAATAATAAAAATTCAACGTATAAAATATCAAGAAAATGTTCCCAAA
>LVTN01001243.1:25836-36336 GCA_001649415.1 Musa itinerans
AATCAATTTGAGAGAAATGAGGTGTGGAAGGAAGCTTGTTTCGAGGCCAAATGACCATTTAGTTATTGGTACTAAATGGGTCTTTAGAAACAAGCAAAATGAATTTGGTATCATAGTTAGAAACAAGGCTAGATTAGTGGCCAAGGGTTTCAACCAAGAAGAATGTATCGATTATGAAGAAACCTTCACTCCTGTGGCATGATTAGAAGCCATAAGGATGCTCCTTGCCTATGCTAGTAGTAATAATTTTAAGTTATTTCAAATGGATGTTAAAAGTGCTTTTCTTAATGGCTTTATTTCCAAAGAAGTTTATATTGAACAACCTCCTGGATTTGAGAATGATAATCTCCTTAATCATGTGTTTAAATTGACTAAAGCTCTCTATGGATTGAAATAAGCCCTAAGGGCTTGGTATGAGAGACTTAGCTCATTTCTTATCCAAAATAATTTCTCTAAAGGTAAGGTCGATACTACATTATTTATTAAAAATTTTAAAAATAATTTTTTAATTATTCAAATTTATGTTGATGATATTATTTTTGGTTCTACAAATGAATCTTTATGTGAATCATTTACTAAGAGTATGAGCCTAGAATTTAAAATGAGCCTAATGGGTGAATAAACCTTCTTTTTAGGCTTATAAATTAAACAACTTAGTAATTATATTTTTCTTAGTCAAACAAAATATGCTTTAGCCTTATTAAAAAGATTTTGAATAAACCTTCTTTTTAGGCTTATAAATTAAACAACTTAGTAATTATATTTTTCTTAGTCAAACAAAATATGCTTTAGCCTTATTAAAAAGATTTAATATGAATAGTTCAAGGGCTATCAACACTCCTGTGAGTACCTTTAGTAAGTTAGACATTGACAAAAGTGGAGAAAGCTTTGATCAAAAAGCTTAAAGGGGTATGATAGGTAGTTTACTATACCTCACGGCAACTAGACCGGGCATCATGTTTAGTGTAAAACTTTGTGCTTGGTTTCAATCTAATCCTAAGATATCTCAACTTAAAGCAATTAAAAGAATTCTTAGATATTTTTAATGAACCACTAATCTAGGATTATGGTATCTAAAATTTGAAAACTTTGAACTAATTGCTTATGCTGATGCAGATTTTGCTAGATGTAGAATAGATAGAAAAAGTACATCCAGAACATGTCAATTTTTAGGGCATGCACTTGTCTCTTGGTCTTCCAAGAAGCAAAACTTGGTTGTACTATCCATGACCGAAGCCGAATACATTGCAGCTATTGCATGCTATACACAAGTTGTATGGATGAAAAATACATTAGAAGATTATAAGATTCACCTTAAGAATATTCTCATAAAATGTGATAACACAAGTGCAATATGTTTAACAAAAAATCCTATTCAACACTCTAGAACTAAACACATTGACATTAGGCATCACTTTATACGAGATCATATTAATAATCATGATATAATTTTAGAATTCATTGATATGAAACATCAATTGGCCGATATCTTTACAAAACCTTTAAATAAAGAATAATTTAATTTCATTAGAAGAGAGTTAGGAATGTTAAATTGTCCGAATGCATGAATTTGATGTATATCTTTCTAGACTTTCTCGATTCATTAAAGCTTTCATGAAATTATTTCATAAATAAGACCTCCATGAAATCCGAAATATGAATATACTAAGTATCAAATTTATTTCATAAAAACTTAATGATCTTTAATACATGGAATTCATTGACAAATGCATCTCTCACGGATTTCAGTCTTATGAATTTTTAATGAGAAATGGATTTGGCCACCGCTAGGGCCAGCGATGGCACCGCTTGGAAGACCCAGTCTCCTAGATGGTCTGGGCGGTGATACTGCCGACAGTTAATGCTGCCAGCAGTGGTACCGCCCTTGTCAGGTGGTGGTACCACCAAAGCTCAGTCTTTGAGCTCTGTTGGGCGATCGTACTGCCTAGTGTCAGGTGTCAAGCGGTGGTACTGCCCAATAATAGTGGTGGTACCGCCAGTACCCCAAAAACTAGGGAAGTGACACTTTTTTGCTCCATTTTTGAAGCCACTGGGGCCTATAAATACCTCACCCTTTTCTGCATGAAAGGGCACAAAAGCTTTGGTATAATCTTTAATTCTTGAGTGTTAAAGTGTTGTAAAAAGTGCTAGAGTCCTCCTCCTCCCTTTCTAAGTGTTGAGATCATTCAAGAGAGGTGTGAGACTTGTAAGGGTTATCTCCTAAGCCCATGAAAAGGAGAAAGCACTGTAAAAGGTGGTTGGTCTTCGCCTATTGAAGGAAGGCTATTAGTGGATGACAATGACCTCGACGGAGGAGGAATCCAAAAGTGGATGTAGGTCACAATGACCGAACCACTCTAAATTCTGGTTTGCTTTTCATTTATGCAATTTTCATTACTACAAACCTCCTTAATCTTCTCTTTATACTTTTACGAAAGCTTTCAAGTTCAATTTCTCTCCGAAATGGATTGAATCGAAATAAATATTTTTTGGAATTGGGTTTAATCGAGAAAGTTTTTCGTTATGCTAATTCACTCCCCTCTTAGTGCCGCTCTTGATCATAACAAGATTTGGAACCTCCAGACCTATAAGTCCGATATCAAAGAGTGGAGTACTCATATAGGACATCGTTGATGTCTCAAGTCTAAGGTCCAGATACACTAGTTGGATGACGGAATCATTGTTTAACAATAAGGCATCATCAACCATCTAACATTTTATGAGCGGATCAATCAATGAACTCATTCTCTAATGAGCACCTGTACTATATCTCTAGTGTCCCTATACGAGTAGCTATGAGACCAGTTGCATCCATCATAAGGATAGGTATACAATACACCAATCTATCTAATTATCTCGATGTCCCTCTCAAGTAACCTATGATCAGGATTATTTAGGATCTGTGTTTAAAGGCGAATCGGTCTCATTATTATGATCTCATCATGATCTGATTCTCATTGCACAAATTCATGGACATCGTAATATATTCATGCAATAAGCAATATAAAGTGATAAAATATTAAATAATAATAATAAACAAAAAGAGTGTGTCAAGTCACACGTGCCATCACTCACATGATTGGTTTGTAGGGCACCTATGACTAGCAATCTCTCACTTGACCTAAAGCCAATCACCTCTATGTTTGATCCCCATTAGACCCCTATGACGCTCAAAGACAATCTGATACAATGGCTTTGTTAGTGGATCTGCGATGTTATCTTCGGATGGAACTCTTTCCACTATTATATCTCCTCGAGTCACAATCTTTCCGATAAGGTGGAACCTCCTCAGAACGTGCTTAGACTTCTGATGAGACCTAGGTTCCTTCGCTTGAGCAATTGTCCTGTTGTTATTGCAATATAAGGGAATCTGCTTCTCATTGCCCAACACGACTCTAAATCTGTGATGAACTTCTTCATCCAAACTCCTTCCTTTGCTGCCTCTGTTGTAGCAATGTACTCTGCCTCTATGGTCGAGTTAGCAGTAGTATCTTGCTTGGAACTCTTCTAGCATACTACTCCTCCATTCAGGGTGTACCATACCCCGAATTCATCTTGCTATCATCGACATCAGACTAGAAACTCAAGTCCATGTAGCCTTCAACCCTAAGGTTACTACCTCCATATACTAGTAAAAGATCCTTAGTTCTTCTTAAGTACTTAAGGATACACTTTACTGCTTTCCAATGCTCCAAGCTTAGATCCACCTAATACTTGCTCATGACACTCAAAGCATGCACAATTTGCATATGACTCATAGTTAAATGGATCGAGATATCCATCCTTTAGCATCTTTTGAATCCTTCCCTCATGGATTTGACCTAGCCTACGATGTCACATGTATATACTATTCACCTCATCTCGTTTTCTCTTAGACACACTTACATTCATGATATGTGTGTTGAATCTTAGATTTTGATGATGAAACCAATTGATAGTGTTTATGACTTAATTTATATTTTAAGTGATGCAGGAAGCTACGATCAGGGAGAGCCAATTAAAGTAGGAAGAATCATGTTGGGCTGGAGAAGAATATGTCAGAAGATTGGACATCGAGTTGAAGGATCGATCGACGTATCAACATAAGGCTTCGGGCTATGGGTTCGGGCATCAGGCCATGAAGAGCATATATTGCGTCAAGAAAATTGGAGTTACGGAGGTCAACTAGTCGATTGGGCAATATGCCGCAAGAGATGATGATGTCTCGAACAATCGGACGAAGCATCAACGAACTAATGACATGCCAGACAACATTTGATTAGCTTAGTAATAATTGTCTAGATCAAAGTAGATTTTATTTGTGCAGGATTAACTATGATAGTGATCAAGGCATAAAGCAAAATGAAGTCCTGGAGTCAAGAATGAGATTTCATTGGGAGTTCGAGAGTTCGTCGGAAGTCCGGACGTTCGTCGAAAGTTCTACTAGAATTGAGCAAGAAGTCTAAGAGCTTGCCAAAGAAGCTCGTCAGAACTCACCAAGAAGATTGTCGTGAAATCCAAGAGCTTGCCGGGAGTCCACTAGAACATTGCCGAGAGATATTCGGAAGTTCACCGGAAGATCGCCAGAAGAAACCTAGACTTACGGTCTTGTTAGCTTAGTAAATGTCTTAAAATTCATAGTTAGCACATAATTGGGTTGGAATTAGGCCAATTCAATTAGGGGTTAGGTGGGCCCAAGTTTGGGCTGTGTTGGGCCAAGTGATAGGCCCAAACAATGACCAATCAGGTGAAATTGCCATGGTACAGTCTCTGAGACTATGTCAAGCAGTGGTACCGCCCAAACACAGTCTCTGAGAGACTGTCAGGCAGTGGTACCACCAGACTAGGTGGTGGTACCGCCCAGTGTCAAGGTGTAAGGTGGTGGTACTGCTTAGTATTAATGCTGTAGGCGGTGGTACCGCCCATACACAGGAAACCCGGGATGAGACATTTTTAGGTTCCAAGTTTGAATCAACTTGAGGCCTATAAATACCCCACTCATCCCTAGTTAATATACACAAGAATTGAGAGTGAAAAATGAAGAAAATGCTATTGTAATCTTGTGTGAACACCTCTCAAACTCTATGTGATTAGTGAAGTTTCAGAGACGAGGTTGTGGGGGTTGTAAAGGTTCTCTCCTGAACCTGTCAAAAGGAGAATCGAGTTATAAGGGTAGTTGATCTTTGCCCATTGAAGGAAGAACATTAGTGGATGCTAGTGACCTCGATGGAAGGGAAAATAGTGGAGTGGATGTAGGTCACGATGACCGAACCACTATAAAATGGTTTACATTTCTGTTTTGCTATTTATCTTTATTGTAAATTGCTTTACTTCCTCATTACTTTTGCTGCGCACCCTTACGAATGTGTTTTAAGTTAAGCATCTTCCAAGATCAGTTTTTATCGTACATAAAATTTGAGAATCGACGTAATTTTATCCATTGCACTAATTCACCCCTCCTCTTAGTGCTGACTCATTCCTAACAGTTGGTATCAGAGCCACGTTCGTTTCTCATTTGGTTTAACACCCAAGAGAAATAGCTCTGTTTGGCTTTCAAGAGAGCTTTTCTATCGTTCATCCTCCCATTTTCAATGGAATGGACTACACATATTGGAAAACTCGAATGAGAGTTTTCTTGCTTTCATTGAATCCTGATTTACGGAATTTAGTCAAATTTGGTTTTCAAAAGTCTTCTACTTCAATGAATGAATGTAATGATTTGGAGAAGAAAACTTTTTCTTTAAATGCGAAAGCTATGAATGCTCTATTTTGTGCTTTGAGCAAAAATGAGTTTAATCATGTTTCTTTATGCGAAATTGCAGATGAGATTTGGCACACACTAGAAGTAACTCATGAAAGCACGAATAGAGTAAAATAGTCTAGAATAAATTTATTGATGCATGATTTTGAATTATTTCGGATGGAACCAAGTGAGACCATTGGAGATATATACACCTGGTTTACGGATGTTATAAATGGTCTAAAAGCGCACAAATGCTCTTGGTAAAAGTTTTTCAAATCTTGAACTTGTTAATAAAGTTTTATGATTACTTTCTAAAATTTAGGATTCGAAAGTAACTATAATACAAGAAGCAAAAGATCTTAATAATTTTTCACTTGAAGAACTTTTTGGTTCATTGATGACTTGTGAAATGGCGTGTAATGCATATGAACAACTCGAGAATAACCTTCCATAGAACAAGAAAGGATTTTGCACTTAGAATAAAAAAGGACCACTCGAGTGAAAGCTCAAGTGATGATGAACTTGAACTTCTCGCGATAAAGCTTCAAAAGTTTTTAAGACAAGAATCAAAGAACAAAAATAAACTTAAAAAGAACATAACTATTTGCTATGAATGCAAGAAGAAGGAAACACTTTGGGATGAATCAATCTCATCCAATGACGAGAAGCAAACCGATGAAGACGAAACGACGAACTTCGCTTTAACGACTCTCGACGATGAGGTAAATGACTCACCCGAAACCCCCTTAATTTATTTTGAAATTACTTGATGCATTTCATATGTTGTTTTTAAATTAGTATATAAAATATAAAAAAATAAAATAAATAAAAGGAGATCATGCTTTTCATTTTCTAGCTAATGTTGAAAATGATAATGACAATTGCATATTTTATGAAAATACAATAAAATGTAAATGTAATGATTAATCCTATACATGTTTTTAAGAAAAAATAATATGTATCTAAATTGAGGATTTTCGAATGTGATTAAAAATGCTTCATGTTTAATGAAATAATGCTTGATAATTTTATAATGCATAATGATCATGCTTAATGAGTTTATATTTCAAAATTATGCATGATGATTATTGTGATTAATGACTTATCGATCTTTGTCGTAATGAAAGTGCTTTTTCCATTTTAAATGATGATATGTGTTTTGATTTGGCAAAAAAAAAAAGGGTGACTAGGACATACTTGTGTGAAATCAAATCACTTAAATTAAAACAACTATAAGGGAATACATTTTGAAAATAAATATTTGTATCATATTTTGAAACTATGCATGATGAGTTGAAGTAATAATGGTTTGAATGCATGAATCAGACATTTTTTTTTGTCACATGAATCATGATTCCTTCACTTGATACTCTAAATATTTTATGATTCTTGAAAAATTGAGACATTATGCATGAATCAAGTTCTCATATGAATCTATATACGTTGCCTTCATTGAATTATTTTGAAAGTGATTTTGATGATTTTGATTATTTGAATTTGAATGAGTTTTTACCTATATCATGATTTTGATTCCTCGGTATAACTTGAGATTTTGTTTAATCAAGATCTCTTCTTTGTACTCCTACGATTTTTCTTGGTATTTTATTTAAAGAGGAGATTTACTATATGAATTGAAATCCTTTGTGTTCTTACATGACTCTATTTGCTATAGGAAAATCTTTATCTATATCATGATCGATCTTGAATTCTTGGAATCAAAACTTGATAGTTTTTTTATATGAATCAAGATCTCTCACTTTTTAATCTCGAATGATTTCTTGTATTTTATTAAAGAGAATATTTGAATCATGTCTTTTCGTATTCATATGATCTTATCTCTCATGATATGATTTTTACTATGCAAGTATATCTCATCACCAAACTTTTCTTGTTATCTTTTATGTGATGATTTGAAAATTGATGTAATGGGAAAAAGTTTTGCACTATTATAACCATTCCTTCTTTTTGACAATGACAAAGGGAGAGCAAAACTTACTAGTTTGCTCATCTCAAAAGAGAAGCAAAGATTGCTAGCTTGCATATTCTTATAAAACTCACTAGCTTACATGATGTAGAACTTGCTATCTTAAACATCACCAAGAATTGCTAGCTTGTAATCTCAAAAGAAGCAAAAGTGCCATCTTGCCTATCTCAAGAAGTGAAACAAGCTAATCTAGCAAAATTTACAAACTTGCAAAACTCAAAATTATTACAAGCTTGCATATAAAATGATGTAAAATCTTGCTAGCTTACGCTTTGCCAAGGAAGCAAAAAATTGCACTTCTTAAAAGAGAAGAAAGAAAATTTTTAGCTTGTATGATGATAAAACTTGAGATTATGTTTATTATGCAATGATTAAAAATTATGTCCAAACACTTGATAGTTACACTTCTCCTTTTTGTTGATGACAAAGGGGGAGAAGTATGATCATGTTATGCATGATTTTATGATGATGTGTTGCAAATATTCATGATGAAATTTGCAATGACTTGAATTCAGCTTGAATTTAAGGTTCTATGTGAGTTAAGGTTAACTTCGTCATCAATTGGTTGCCATCATAAAAAATGGAGAGATTGTTGAATCTTGAATTTTGATGATGAAATCAATTGATAGTGTTTATGATTTAATCTATATTTTAAGTGATGCAGGAAGCTTCGATTAGGGAGAGACAATTAAAGCAGGAAGAATCATGTTGGGGCAGAGAAGAACATGTCAGAAGATTGCACATCGAGTCGAAAGATCGGTCGACGTATCGACGGAAGGCTCCGAGCCATAGGTTCGAGCATCGGGCCAAGAAGAGTGGATATTACACTAAGAAAATCAGAGTTACAAAGGTCAACTAGCCGATTGGGCAATAAGCCACAAGAGAGGACGATGCATCGAACAATCGGACGAAGCGTCGATGAATCAATGACATACCGGACAACATTTGATTAGCTTAGTAATAATTGTCTAGATTGAAGTAGATTTTATTTGTCTAGGATTAACTACGATAGCGATCAAGGCATAAAGCAAAATGAAGTCCCAGTGTCAAGAATGAGATTTTGTTGGGAGTTTGAGAGTTCGTCGGAAGTCCGGATGTTCTATCACGAACGGTCGTCGCGCACCCCGAACAACTCTATTCAAAGAACCGCTCATCGCTCTCATCTACATGTACAGCTGCTTAGCAGCATGTTTTGTCTTGGTTTTAAGTTCTTTTGCTTGTAAAAATGTAAGTTCGAATAAGTTACAGCGCTACAAAGCGACCGCTCACCGAACCGAGCAAAACAGCCCCAAAATAACATAAAACAACTCTGTTTTCGCATGCCACAGGCTGTTTTCTGCAGCCCGCTGCCGCATACGAAACGTTAGCCATCTTAGCACCCTAGAACCACCCGGGTGGCACCATGGGGGATGGGGCTACGGTAAAGTGTTGGGCGTTGAACAACCTTTCGCAAGTTCGCACGTTACCTTGACGGGAACTTGTTGTTATGCCCGGCACCCGATGAGCAGCTATTTATGGACTTGCAGCTGTTCATTTAACCCTCTAAAGTCTTTATTTTCCCCCTCTCCCTCATTTCTCTTATGCACGTAAGGTGCTCGCTGAATTGCTTGTAAAGCTTTCCCTTTTCGCGAGATGTCAGGACTTATCCGTCACTCGTTCTTCGAACTAATCAACTTTCTCTTTTACAGGTCCTTTGGGACCTGTGAGATGTTATAAGTGGGCTGATCTTTGCAGACACAAATCGCAAGGGCAAAGCGTGACTTAGGCAATGCAAGCTAAGTTCGTGTCTTTGCCGCAAGGGTGCCTCGTGACTTAGGCAACGCAAGCTAAGTTTGCGTCTTAGCCGCAAGGGTGCCTCACGCCTTAGGCAATTCTAGCTAAGGCCGTGACATTGTGGTATCAGAGTGGGCAAGCACTTCGAGTGAGCAGCGAAGGAACTTCGTAACTTTGCCATGGCAAAGCATCGTAGCAAATCAAGCAAGATGGGGCAAGCCGGACCCTTGCCCCAAGCAGCCGCAGGTGGGCTGCAAGTGCAAACTCACTCTTATACTGTTGGAGCCGCTCAAGAGGTGTGCGGCAGCGAACATGATGAGGGAGAAGTTGGCTACTTTCCGTAAGCAGAGGAGGTACAATCTGGAGTGCCAACCGAGAAAAAGAGTCACAAGGAGAGACTCACAATGACGGAAACCCGCTTGGATGTTCTTGAAGCGAGCTTGGAGGAACTCTACCATGGCCAATGAAGGCTTGTTGGGGTAGAGAGCTTGCAAGAAGAAGCAGAGTCCAGGATCGACAAAGTTGAAGCCCTAGTCGACCTATTGTCAGATGATACCAAAGACCCGTGCAACACCTACAGGAAGTTATGGCGGAACTCACTTCAAGGGTGACCATGCTCACAAGAGCACTAAATGCGGGAGGAAGCAACACCCGCGTTGCACTACCACAAAACTTGAGGGCACCTGAGCCTCATGGTTATGTGTTAGGACCCTAACTATGAGAGTCTTAATTGAGAGGGATATTTATGTAAAACCTACCTAAGCCGACCCCTATTAAAGAGGTAAAGAGGCCGGCTAGGGTTAGGAGGTTGTTTCTTAGAGAAGAATTAGGAGTTGTAAAGGAATATGAGTCTTGAGTAGGAGTCCTATTAGGAGTTAGGGTTTAGAATCCCTATAAATAGCCATGTATTCCTCCTCTTTTGACAAGCAATAGATGAATCTTTTCTGCAGACTTTGAGCAATAACTTTGAGGGAGGAACCCCTATAGAGTTCCAAGGAGGCTGATCCCCTAAAGAGATCAA
>LVTN01001243.1:60690-76898 GCA_001649415.1 Musa itinerans
AGTAGGAGTCTTATTAGGAGTTGGTTAGAAGTAAGAGTCTTGAGTAGGAGTCTTATTAGGAGTTGGTTAGAAGTAAGAGTCTTGAGTAGGAGTCTTATTAGGAGTTGGTTAGAAGTAAGAGTCTTGAGTAGGAGTCCTATTAGGAGTTAGGGTTTAGAAGCCCTATAAATAGCCATGTATTCCTCCTCTTTTGATAAGCAATAGATGAATCTTTTCTGCAGCCTTTGAGCAGCAACTTGGAGGGAGGAACCCCTATAGAGTTCCAAGGAGGTCGATCCCCTAAAGAGATCAACCCCAAGTTTAGAATCTGCAAGGGTTCTAACAATCTACTATTGGAATAGGGTATTTCTCTTTGACGGTTATGCCGTTGAGAGCTTGGTAATCAACACACAATCGTCGTGTTCCGTCCTTCTTTCGTACGAGGAGCACCGGTGAAGAGTAGGGGCTGCAACTAGGCCAAATAACTCCTATTTTGAGCATCTCTTTTACAATCCTTTCTATTTCATCCTTATTGAGATGTGGATACTGATATGGCTGAGTATTTCCTAGAGGTTTGCCTCGAAAAATCGTTATACAATGATCATGCCGACGGGTAAAAGGTAGGTTGTGCGGTTCATCAAATATATCTGAAAATTCTGCAAGAAAAGTAAGTAGATTTGGATCTTCAAATTCTTTTGGCTCTCCCTTAGTTTGCGGCTCAAGTTGTACCAAAAAGCCGCTGCATACTTTTGTTGAATCTCATATTTTGATGATGAAGTCAATTGTAATTTGTTTGATCTAATCTATATGTTGAGAAATGTGTGCAACATTAACTACGATGGCAGTAAGACATGAAGCAGGCGTTGTGCCAGAGTCAAGATCGAGATCACGTTGGGAGTTCAAGAGTCCGTCGGAAGTCCGGACGTTCGTCGAAAGTTTTACGGGAACCAACCGAGAAGTCCAAAAGCTTGCCATAGAAGCTCTTCGGAACTTGCCAAGAAGATTGTCGCAAAGTCTAGGAGCTTGCTGGGAGTCCGCCGAGCATCACCGAGAGTTTGTTGGATGTTCGCCGGAAATACGTCGGAAGCTCGCCGGAAGAGCGATTGACGCACCGGAACATGAAATGTAGTAATCATGTCTTAATTGTTATAGTTAGAGTGTAGATTAAGTTAGAATTGGGAGGTAATCCCACTAACTTAATTAGGGGCCAACTAGACCCTTAACAGGGGTAAATTGGGCCGAATGGAGCAGCCCATTCGGCCCCTAAATTCCTGGTCGGCGGTGGCACCGCTTGGGAGACTCGGTCTCCTAGGAATTCTGGGCAATGGTACCACCCCTGTGAGGCGGTGGTACCACCCCTATGAGGCGGTGGTACCGCCCTTGTCAGGCGGTGGTACCGTCGGTAGTTATTGCCACCAACGATGGTACCGTCCCTGTCAAGCGATGATACCGCCAGAGCTCGATCTCCGAGCTCTATTAGGCGGTGGTAGAGCCCAGACTAAGCGGTAGTACCGCCTAGTAATGGCAGTGGTACCGCCAAGACCCCGGAAATCTAGGATGAGACACTTCTTGGCTCCATTTTTTAAAGCCATTGGGGTCTATAAATACCCCACCCTTTTCTGCATGAAAGGGAATGAAAACTTATATATTCTTGAGTCTTTGAAGTGTTAAAGAGTTATAAAAGTGCTAGAGTTCTCCTCCCTTTCTAAGTGTTGAGATCATTCAAGAGAGGAGTGAAACTTGTAGGAGTTGTCTCCTAAGCCCGGCAAAAGGAGAAAAGCTATAAAAGGTGGTTGGCCTTCACCTATTGAAGGAAGGTCTCTAGTGGACATCGGTGACCTCGTCGGAGGAGGAAGTCGAAAGTGGATATAGGTCATGTTGACCGAACCACTCTAAAACTCGGTTTGTATTTACTTTAAGCAACTTTCTTTTATAGCGAACTGTGCTTTAACTACGTCTACATATGCTTTCACGTAAACATCTTCCGAGATCGGCTTTAATCGTACGAAGACTTTATGAAACTGATATTTTTCATTTGTGCAATTTACATTGCTGCAAATCACCTTAGTCTTCTCTTGCACATTTACTAAAGGTCTCAAATTCAAATTCCTTCAGAAACAGATTAAATTAAAACCATTCTCGTTGGAATCGGTTTTAATCAAAATAAGTTTTTGAAATAGCGAAAGTTTTCCACTACACTAATTCACCCCCCCTCTTAGTGCCGCTCTTGATCCTAACAGCTTTAACACATGGGATATTCCTCTCTGACACCGAGAGTGGATGATCCTCTATCGATACTCAATAGCCTCGTAAGGTTAGCTACCACTCCCGAAGACCGGTTGTGCTAAATCTGGAACCTTCAGACCTATAAGTCCAGTATCAAAGAGTAGAGTACTCATATAGGACATCCTTAGTATCTCAAATCTAAGGTCCAGATACACCACTGGGATGACGGAATCATTGTTTGACAATAAGGTATCATCAACCATCCAACATTCTGTGAGCAGATCAATCAATGAACTCATTCTCCAATGAGCACATGCATTGTATCTTTAGTGTCCCCACACGAGCAGCTATGAGATTAGTTGCATCCATCATATGGATAGGTATATAGCACACTAATCTGTTAGGTATATAGCACACTAATCTCGATGTCCCTCTTGAGTAACCTATGACCAAGATTATTTAGGATCTGTGTTTAAAGGCGAATCTATCTCTTTATCATAATCTCATCATGATCTGATTCCCATTGCACAGATTCATGGACATCACAATATATTCATGCAATAAGTAATATAAAGTGATAAAATATCAAATAAAAATAATAAGCAAAAAGACTATATGTCAAGTCACATGTGCCATCACTCACGTGATTGGCTTATAGGGCACCTATGACTACCATCATCAACCATCCAGTATTTCGTGAGCAGATCAATCAGTGAACCCATTCTTTAATGAGCACCTGTACTATATCCCTAGTGTCCCCACATGAGCATATATGAGACCAACTACCTCCATCATATGGACGGGTATATAGTATACTAGTCTGTCTGATTATCTTGATGTCCCTCTCGAGTAACCTATGATTAGGATTATTTATGGTCTGTGTTTAAAAGTGAATCGATCTCATTATCATGACCTCATCATGATCTGATTCTTGTTGTACAAATCCATAGACATCATAATATATATTCATTCAACAAGAAATATAAAGTGATAAAATACCAAATAATATAATAAGCAAAAAGAGTGTGTGTTATGTCACACGTATCATTACTCACGTGATTGATTTACAAAACACCTATGACTAGTAGTAATGTACAGTCAGTCGCTGCTCAGTTCATTTAGTGCTTGAGCAGTGCTCCTCAGCCAGTCATGGGCAATCAGTCGCTACTCAGTTCAGTCAATGTTCGAGTAGCTGCTCAACCAAACATGGGCCCGAGTAGTGTTGCTTGGCCAAGCCAATGCCGGAGCTACATTGCTCAGCCAGTCCATTCCTTAGTGCTCGAGCAGTGTTTCTCGATCAATCATGTGCAATCAGTCACTGCTTAGTTCATTCAATGTACGAGCAGTTGCTCGACCAAACATGGGCCCGAGTAGTGTTGCTCGGCCAAGCCAATGCCCAAGCTATATTGCTCGGCCAATCCAGTCCCTAGTGCCCGAGCAGTGCTGCTCAACCAATCATGGGTAGTTAGTCATTGCTTGGTTCAATCAATGTCCAAGCAACTGCTTGGCCAAACATAGACCGGAGTAGTGTTGCTCGACCAAGCCAATGCCCAAGCTACATTGCTCAACCAGTCCAATCCCTAGTTCTTGAGTAGCGCTACTCGGCTAGTCATTTGTTATCAGTCACTGCTCAATTCAGTCGATGTCCGAGCAACTGCTCGGCAAACATGGGCCCGAGTAGTGTTGCTCGGCCAAGTCAATGCTCGAGCTACGTTGCTTAGTCAGCCCAGTCCCTAGTGCTGGAGTAGTGCTACTCACCTAGTCATGTGTGGGTCATTGCTCGATTTAGTCCTTTATCTAAATAGCTACTCAGCCAAATGTGGGTTCGAGTGGTGCTGCTCAGACAGGTCCACACCCGAGCAGTGTTGCTCAGCTAGTTGAGTGTTTGAATAATATTGTTTAGCCAGTCCTATATCCGAGTTATGTTGATTGACTGGCCCCGCCCCATATTATGTTCCTTAACTAGTTCAGCCCTTAAGTGGAAACCCTCGGTCAACTGATGATCGAACCACCAATCCCAGCATAATGGTCGACCCAGCCAACAAGAGGCACCAAGCCATGCCCCAAGCCCCTCCACGAGGAACTTAGCGCATGCCTCTTTGGGGGGGGGGGGGAGAGGGGTGGGGGAAAGAATGATATGGCATATTTCAACACCGTCCACGTGGCAACAATCAGTGACTTTGTCAGTGCCAACAAAAGAGCTCCAAGTTAACACATTGCGACACCTCAGACCCGAACGGGATGACCGCTTGCCCTCATACTGTTCGGCATCGTACAAGTCGGCGTTGTATACCATAAAGCCACTTCGGAAAGCTCGAAACGGTGCCACATATCACGGATCTGTACAGGTCGATCGACGCTTACACGTAAAGTACAAGCCAGTCGCCCAAGGAGTTGGCAACTATTAATGGACCATATATGATTGATCTTCATTCGCAGATATAAAAGCCAATCCCCTGACCAACATTAGGAGGGGAGGGACTTCAAGCACTCAACTCCCCCTAACTCCACTCGATGCTAACTTAAACTTCAAAGGGGTCAAGTCGGTAAATCCCCCTCCCGACTTTGGCCTGTGTGCAGAAACTCGGTGATAAAGAAGCAAGCAACTCGCCAAGAGAGAAGATAGCACTCGGGAGATGAGACTTGAACCCAACTCAACCCGACACTTACTTCTACTATCCAAGAATTCGCGTGGATAACTTTATGTATCCGGAATTAGACCAAGCCATGCTAATACCTCAGCCATGGCATAAAGGTTCACCAACACTTAGTACATCGGTTTGCACCATTCTTGAGGGTTGTCCTCAACCCTTGTTGTATTGGAACTTGATTGCTTAGTAAACGTGCTTTGGAATAAATAAATTCTAAGTCAGGTACACCAGTTATGTATATTACTTGAGAGTATCATGGACACTAATATGACTTAGATATACATGGAAAAGTCATTCATGTACATCTGTGCATAAAGCCCTAAAATAAACCACAATATCCTTGTAGAAAGTTGTCTTGAAAACATAGCTTAATTCCGCTGCTTTGTAGAAATCATTCAGTGCATATGCTTAAAGGTGTAAACTTTGGAGGGACATGTTGTATGTCATTTAGCCATTTAGAAACCTGGTAGTCAAACAGTTTCTTAAATTTTGATTTCATGAAGTCCCATGTCGAATTTTGATTTCTTATTTATGTTTTCTATGTCTTCCAAATGAAGGAATCCAATTTTGCTTGATCCGGAATGGTATTTATCGATCTAATTGCGATTAACACATGGATTGATCCAATTGTGCAATACAAGCTTACCGCTCGATAAGCCCTACGAAACAGACTTACAGCTGGGTATGGTAATGAGTCTAGACTCAACTGTAAGTCTAGATTTTTTCTACTCTTACAAAATAAAAAAAATTAAAATATTATGTTCTTGTGCATTCTAACCTAAGCCTGCGATTGCATTCGCCATCATGCACATCCCTTGCTGCTCATATTCGACATATTATAACGGACTTAGTTGGATTAACATAAGTTATGCAATATAATTACATGTTTGTGCATAAAAGATTTACCTCTTCGTAATCTTTTAGAGTTCCTTAAGGACCTACAAAATAAAAGATGGGTCAAAAGAAATGTCTAGCTCGGGATCCCATAGCAAATATTTCAACAAACACTTTATAGGTAATGTAAAATATAAATATAATTTTATAAGTTCTGAACGGTTATGCAATAAAAGGTCTAAGGTGGTCCACAGCGATCAAAAGTCCTCACTAGCACCCACATAATATTGTTATATAATAATATAGCGAATCTGCTCTATACAATCTCCCAAAGGCTCATCTAGTACCACCTTGTAGCTCTAGGGTTGTGAGATGGTTGACATTTTACATTGCTCTACATACTTAGAAATCACCCAAAATGACTATCTAGATGGTTTCCTTTTGAATAGTTTTGTCTCTATATGATGACTGCACATAACCTATGTGAATAGGCCTTAAACGACTATAAATGCCAATCAAAATGGGATTATCAAGTTTATTGCAAGCTCTTTTTATGTTGTCCAAACTATGAATAAAATCAAAAGACATAAACATACAGAAAAATTATGACTGTATTTAGGAACATATTAATATTTTTAATATGTAGTTAGAAAAAGGGACTTGAGTGAATGTGCACTTACAAAATATTTTAAGTGTTTGGTAAATAATAGATGAAATCTATATTTTAAATATGCATTGACATAAGTATTATTTGGTAAAATTATATTTCAAAAACTAATGGTTTTTGTGCATCATTTTTTGGATTTAGGCCTTTGCTCTAGCATAATCTCCGTATCATACAGCTTCTGTTTACAACAACTCGAATGGTAGTACAATGACATACTCTTTAAGAGTGCTTGCCTTTACATCCTCTTGCCCCATTGCTAAGGCATTTTGACTCCAACTATGCCTTCACAAGTTAAGTCACTATAGTCCTTTTATCAATTGTTTAGACGAGATAAGGTGCATGTGTTGAATCTCAAATTTTGATGATGAAATCAATTGATGAGTTTACGATCTAATCTGCATTTTGAGTGATATAGGACTAACTTTAATCAGATAAGGCAAATCGATTAAAGTAGGAGGAATCGAACATTGGGCTGGAGTGGAACATATTAAAAGATTGGACGACAAGCTAGAGGATCGGTTGACATATCGACAGAAGGCTTCATGCCATGAGTTCGGGCATTGGGCCATAAGGATCAGACATTGTGCCAAGGAGATCGGATGTTATAGAGGTCAACATGTAGATTGGGCAATATGCTGCAAGAGAGGACGATGCACCGAAAGGATCGGACGATGCGTCGAATGAACCAATGACATGTCGAACAATATAGGATTCATGCTTGTAATCGATTATGTCAAGATTAAGTTAGTATAGAGTCTAATTAAGTCAGTTTTGGGATGTAACCATGCCAACTCAATTAGGGGCCCATTGGGCCTGAGTTAGGACTTTTTTGGGGCTAAGTGGAAGGTCCATTCGGTTACCCAAGATTAGGTGAAACCACTTATGAGCTGAAAAAGTTAAGAGCACACTTTTTCAAGTTGTTAGGTGGTGGTACTACCAGACTGGGCAATGGTACTGCCCAGACATAGTCTCCCAGATTGTGTCAGGTAGTGGTACCACTAGTCTGGGCAGTGGTACCACCCACTATCAATGCTATAGGTGGTGGTACCACCTAGCACAGGTGGTGGTACTGCTTAGCACAAGCGGTGGTACCGCCAGGACCCGGGAAACCCGGGATAAAATATTTTTTGGCTTCATTTTTGAAGCCATGTAGGGTCTATAAATACCTCAGCTATTCCTACATGGAAATGCAAGAATTAAGCAGAAAGGGGAAAGAATTCGAAGTTGAAATAGTATTGTAATCTCTAAGTTTAATAAGTCTCTTCCTCCTAGAGTTAGAAGGTTTCTAAGGGAGGAGTGAGGTCTAAAAGAAATAGAGGTGTAAAGGTTCTCCTGAGTCTATGAAAAGGAGAAAGAGTCATAAGGATAGTTGATCTTTGCTTGTTGAAAGAAGTTCGGTAGTAAAAGCTAGTGACCTCAAGTGAAGAGGAATCGGGAGTGGATGTAGGTTACGATGACTGAACCACTATAAACTCGGTATGCAATTTGTACTCTGCTTTTCATTATCATTACTATTACTTTCAAAGTTAATTGCTTAGTTCACTTACTCTAAGTCAAGCACTTGTTAGGATCGAGTCAGCACTAAGAGGGGGGGTGAATTAATACAGCGGATAAAAATTACGTCATTTGAAAATCTTATTACGATTAAATCCGTTTTGGTAGATGTTAACTTGAAAGCATACGGATGAGTGTAGTGGATGTAAAGCAAGTAAGGCAGTTTGCAGTTAAAGTAAATAGCAAAATAGAAATGCAAACCGAATTATAGTGGTTTAGTCGTCATGACCTACATCCACTCCACCGATTCCCCTTCCGAATTATAGTGGTATCGGAGCCACGTTTTTCTCGTTTGGTTTAACACCCAAGATAAATTGCTCTTTTTGGCTTTCAAGAGGGTTTTTTTATCGTTCATCCTCCCATGTTCAATGGGACGGACTACACATATTGAAAAACTAGAATGAGAGTTTTCTTGCTTTCCTTGGATTTAAATTTATGGAGTATTGTGGAAAATGGCTTTCAAAAGTCTTCTCGTCCAATGAATGATTAGAATGAGTTGGAGAAGAAGACTTTCTCTTTAAATGTCAAGGCTATAAATGCCTTATTTTGCGCTTTAGATAAAACTAAATTCAATCGTGTTTCTATTTACGAAACTGCTTTTGATATTTGGCATACTCTTGAAACCAAACACGAAGGCACTAATAGAGTAAAAGATTCTAAGATAAATCTTTTGATGCATGATTTTAAATTTTTTCATATAAAACCAAGCAAAATTATTGGAGATATATATACCCATTTTACGGATGTCATCAATGGTTGAAAAGCACATGGTAAAAATTTTTCAAACCTTGAACTTGTGAACAAAATTTTACAATCCCTTTCTAAAAATTCGGATCATAAAGTAACGGCTATTCAAGAATCAAAAAACTTGAATCATTTTCCAATTAAAGAACTTATTGTGTCTTTAATGACCTATAAAATGAATTGTATGGCACAAAATGAATATAAGAACAACCTTCCAAATAATAGAAAGGATTTGACACTTAAAATAATAGAATACCACTTAAGTGATATCTCAAGTGATAATGAACTTGAACTTCTCACAATAAAACTTAAAAAGTTCTTAAAACAAGAATCAAAGAATAAAAGCAAACTTAAAAAGAACATAATTATTTGCTATGAATGTAAGAAGTCAGGTCACTCCAAAGATGACTATATAAAACTGAAGAAGTTGCTAAAAGAATAATCGAGCGCATCCGAAGATGATGAGCAAACTAACACAGACGAGGTGGCCTTTCACAATGAGGTATGTAACTCACCCGAAATGTATTTACCTTATTTTGAAACAACTTACTGCTTTTCATGAGTTATTTTTAAATTAAGAAATAAAAAAATGTAAAAAAATTATCATGCTTCGTTTTCTAGTTATTTTAAAAATTTTGAGCATGACAATTGCATGTTAACTTCTAGCACTAAGCATGAAAAGTTAGATTCACTTAAAAAGAAAAATATATTACTACAACAAACAAAATGATTTTGATTAAAAATATCTTATATTCAATGAAATCATTCTTGATGTTTTAATGACAAAATAATGTGAGACGTAATGAAAATGTTAAAAGATTTTATATCATAATTGATGATTTTATATTATGCATGAGGATTTGAAGTAATGATTTGAAATCATATGTTTTGGAATTATGTGTTACACTTTTTGATCTTGATGATTTTTGTGATAAATCTTTCTCTTTCCATTTTAAACGATTATGCATATTTTGATTTGGCGTAAAAAAACTTGGACATGCTTGTAAGAAATCAAACCATATAAATTAAAACAACTAAAAAGGGAATGCATTTTGAAATTTTCACTATCTCTATCTTATCAGTTTTTTAATAAGAAATTAATGAATCTATTTATGTTATGAATCTTGTAAACCATGAAAGTGATTTTGATGATTTGAATTTAATAGGTTTTATCAAAATCATGATCTTGATTTCTCAAGATTTATAACTTAAAATCATTTATGAATCAAGATCTCTTATGTGTTCTTATATCATTCATTCTTATCGATATTAATCTAAATGAATCATTCACGAATTGATCTCTCTTGATCTTTCATCTTTCATGTCATGATTTTCTTATGATTACTTTTGTATTTATGTGATGCTTAGAGCATTGATGTAAGAAGGACATGAATTGCATCATTATAAAATTCCCCTCTTCTTCTTTCTTATTTACAATGAAAAAAAAAAGGAGAAAGAATTGCTAGTGTGCACATCTCAAGAAAAGCATATTGCTAAGAAAGGCAAAACTTGCAAACTTGCACATTATGGGAGATAGTTTTGCTAGCTTGGATAAATTGGTGTAAAACTTACTTGACATGCTTTCAAATACTTGCATTGTTGAATGATTCTCCATTTTATTGATGAAAAAGGGGGAGAAAATAAATGATGAATGTTTGGTATCATGATCAAAATGTTGATTTAATGCATGAAGTGATAAATGCTTAAAAATGTTAATGTCTTAGTATCATGTATGATATGCCTATATTGAAGATTGATTTATTTTTGGTATCATGCATGAAGTAAGGATGAAATGTAATGATTTGAAATTATACATGTTAAAGATTGAAGACTTGAAACCATGTTTTGGTATCATGCATACCCAAGTAATATTGATTTGAAAATTTATTGATTTAGTATCATGCCCAACGTGATAATGATGATGACTTGGCATTTCTTACAAGAAAACCTTATGGGTTAATATTTTTCTATTAATCAAGATCTTGTTTTTGAACTCCCATGTTTCTTTTTGTTATTTACTAAAAGGGAGATTTGTCAAAATAAATCATGTCCTTTAGTATTCATGACATGATTTCTTTGTATTTATGGCTTGTATGCCTTGTAATGATTGAAATATTTTACACTATTGTACCCTTCCATTCCTTTTAACATTGACAAAGGGGGAGAAAAATTGCTAGTTTGCACATTTCAAAGGGAAACAAAGAACTTGCTAGCTTACACTTCTCAAAAGAGAAGAAAGAACTTGCTATCTTGAACATCACCAAGAATTACTAACTTGCAATCTTAAGAGAAGTAAAAGTACTATCTTGCCTATCTCAAAAAGCAAAACATGCTAACTTGCACATTTAGCAAAATTTACAAACTTGCAAAACTCAAAATTATTGCTAGCTTGCATATCGTAAAATGATATAAAATTTTGCTAGCTTACGCTTTATCAAGGAAGCAAAAAATTGCATTTCTCAAAAGAGAAGAAAGAAAATTACTAGCTTGCATGATGATAAAACTTGAGATTATGTTTATAATGCAATGATTTAAAATTATCAAAAACATGCTAGATGCACTTCTCCTTTTTGTTGATGACAAAGGGTGAGAAGTTATGATAATGATCATGCATGGAATGATGTATTAAAATTTTGATTATGCATGATTTTATGATGACATATTGCTTGGATTTTTGAATTCAAGAGTTCTATCAATATGACATATTGATAGGGGGAGTTCAGGTTAACTTTGTCATCAATTGGTTATTATCATCCAAAAGGGGGAGATTGTTGAATCTCGAATTTTAATGATGAAACTAATTAATAGTGTTTATTCGATCTATGCTTTGAGTGATGTAGGAAGCTTCGATTAGGGAGAGACAATTAAAAGTATAAAGAATCATGTTGGGCCATAGTGGAACATATCAAAAGATTGGACGTTGAGTTGGAGGATCGTCGACATATTGACAGAAGGCTTTGGGCCATGGGTTCGTGCATCAGACCAAGAAGAGCAAAAATTGTGCCAAGAAAATCGGAGTTACGAAGGTAAACTGGCCGATTGGGCAATAGGCTGCAAGAGAGGATAATGCGCCGAAGAATCGGATGAAGTGTCGATGAACCAATGACATGTTGGACAACATTTGATTCAAGCTTTGTAATAATTGTCTATATCAAAGTAGGTTTTAGGAGTAATTGGGTTGGAATTAGGCTAACTCAATTAAGGGACAATTGGGCCTAAGTTTGGGTTGTGTTGGGCCAAGTGAAAGCCCAAATAGTGACCCAAACTGGTGAAACCGTCGGTGGCACAGTCTCCGAGATTGTGTCAGGTGGTGATACTGCACAAACTCAGTCTCCGAGAGACTATCAGGTGGTGGTACCACCCAGTGGCAATGTGTCAGGTGGTAGTACTACCAGAATGGGCGGTGGTACCGCCCAATGTCAGTGCTGCAAGCGATGGTACTGCCCAGCACAGGCGATGGTACCGCCAATACCCCAAAAACTGGGGATGAGACACTTTTAGGCTCCAAGTTTGAATCCACTTAAGGCCTATAAATACCCCTCTCATCCCTGGTTAACATACACAAGCACAAAAAACTTAAAAGTGGGAAAACATTGTAGTAATCACTTGAGAAACCCCCTCCTCTAGCTCTAAGTTAAGAATTCTTAAGGAAAAAACTGAGTAAACTCTTCCAAAACTTTGAGTTCCCTCCTCCTAGTGTGTGTGAGGGAATACTTGTAAAAGAGTGATTTGTAAGGGTTATCTCCTAAACCCGTGAAAAGGAGAAAGTACTATAAAGAGGTGGTTGGTCTTCGCCTATTGAAGGAAGACCTTTAGTGGACGCCGGTGACCACGACGGAGGAGGAATCAGAAGTAGATGTAAGTCGCAATGACCGAACAACTATAAATTCTGGTATGTTCATTCCTTACTGCTTAATCTCTTTACTGCATTCAACTTTACTACATTACAAATAGTCCAATCCCCTCTTCTCTACTTATTGAAGAAAAGACTTGCAAACTTATATGAGTCAAAAAAATTATTTTCATCGAAATCGACTTTTATCATACGAAGATTTTCAAACCGACGTAATTTTTTCGCTGCACTAATTCACCCCCCGACTCGATCCTAACAATAATTTAATAATTGATGTAAAGGGAAATGAATTATACCATTGTATTAATTCCTCTCTTCTTCTTTCTCTTTAACAATGACAAAGGGGGAGAAATATTTGTTAGCTTGTACAATTCAAGAAGCAAAAACTTGTAAACTTGTAAAAATTTCTAGCTTGCAAAGAAAAGCAAAACTTGCTAGCTTGCACATCTCAAAAGAGAAGCAAAAAGTGCTATCTTGCACATATCAAGAGAAGCAAAACTTGCACATCTCTAAAACTTGCTAGCTTACATGTTCTAAAATGATGTTAAACTTGCTATCTTACTAGCTTGCATAATTAAAAATTTGTTAGTTGCACTTTTCTTCTTTTTGTTGATAACAAAGGGGGCGAAGGTACAATGATGATTTGAATCATGCAAGATATAATGCACTTTGATATTTTGAAATTATGATTATGTATGCAATACTCATAATTTTATTATGATATTTTATTATGATGATGTATATGATGTATTGCATATGATGTGAATCATGATTTTTGACTTAAATTCAATTTGAATTCAGGGTTCATCTTAATTATGACATATTGATAGAGGAAGTTTAGTTTAAACTTCGTTATCAATTAGTTGTCATTATCAAAAAGGGGGAGTTTATTGAATCTCGGATTTTGATGATGAAATCAATTGATAAGTTTACTATCTAATCTGCGTTTTGAGTGATACAAGACTAACTTCGATCAGAAAAGGCAAATTGATTAAAGCATGAGGAATCGACCGTTGGGCCGGAGTGGAACATGTCAAAAGATTGGATGTCGAGCTGGAAGATCTATTGACGTGTTGTTAGAAGGCTTCATGCCATGAGTTTGGGCATCGAGCCAGAAGGATCGAACATTGCGCCAAGGAGATCGGATATTGTGGAAGTTAACATATCGATTGGGTAATACACCATAAGAGAGGATGATACGTCGAAAGGATTGGATGAAGCGTCGAATGAACCAATGACATGTCGGACAACATAAGATTTATTTTTGTAATCGATTATGTCTAGATCAAGTTAGTTTAGAGTCTAATTGAGTCAGTTTTCGGGTGTAACCATGCCAACTCAATTAGAGGCCCATTGGGCCTGAGTTGGGGCTGTTTTGGGCTAAGTGGAAGGCTCATTCAGTCACTCAAGATAAGGTGGAACCACCTATGAGCTGAAAAAGTCAAGAGCACACTTTTCCAAGTTGTCAAGTGGTGGCACCACTAGACTGGGCAATGGTACCACCCAGATATAGTCTCCTAGACTGTGTCAGGTGGTGGTACCACTAGTCTAGGCGATGGTACCACCCATTGTCAATGCTGCTAGCGGTGGTACCGCCCAGCACAGGTGTTAGTATCGCCAGGACTCGGGAAACCCGGGATGAGACCTTTTTTTGCTCCATTTTTTTAGTTATTTGGGGTCTATAAATACCCTAGCTATTTCTGCATGGAAATGCAAGAATTGAGCAGAAAGGGGAAAGAATTCTAAGTTGAAAAAGTGTTGTAATCTCTCTAAGTTTAGTGAGTCTCTTCCTCCTAGAGTTAGAAGGTTTCTAAGGGAGAAGTGAGGTCTAAAAGAAAGAGAGGTGTAAAGGTTCTCTCCTGAGCCTGTCAAAAGGAGAAAGAGTTATAAGGGTAGCTGATCTTCACCCATTAAAAGAAGATTAGTAGTGGAAGCCGGTGGCCTTGAGTGAAGAGGAATCGAGAGTAGATGTAGGTCACGATGACCGAACCACTATAAACATGGTGTGTAATTTCTATTCTACTTTTCATTATCATTGCTATTACTTTTTGAGTTAATTACTTAGTTCACTTACTCTAAGTCAAGCACTCTTTTTCGATATTGGTTTTCATCGAACATAATTTTTTAAAATCGATGTTTTTATTATAAGCACTAATTGACCCTCCCCCCTCTTAGTGCCTATTTCGGGCCTAAGAGCATGTACCTCAAAATTCTCTTTGATTATGGCACCATATAAGATGAATTCGCTCCATTAGAATGAGAAACCCAAGGATTGACATGATTTCACTATTGACTCTATAAGAGTTCATATTCTTGACTTTTATCCAAGGAAAGCTTCATGTCTTCGCTCCATGTTTCATCTTCTATGTTGACTCCCTTTATGTGACTTGGGTACTTCACCAAGTTCTACTCAAATTGCTTTACTTGGTTTGCATTGAGATGATGGCGGCTCTTACACTTGTTAGGATCAAGAGCGGCACTAAGAGGGGTGAATTTGTGTAGTAGAAAAAATCATCGGTTTTATAAATTTTTCATTCGTTGAAAACCAATCTCGGAAAGTGCTTGACTTTAGAGTAAATGAACTAGCAATTAACTTAGAAAGTAATTGCAGTAATGAAAAGCAGAATGGAAATGAGCACACCAGAATTTATAGTGGTTCGATCGTTGTGACCTACATCCACTTCTGATTCCTCCTCCGTCGAGGTCGCCGGCATCCATTAATGGTTCTCCTTCAATAGGCGAAGACCAACCACCTCTTTCTTGAATCTTGAATTTTTATGATGAAACCAATTGAGAGTGTTATGATTTGATCTATTTTTTGAGTGATGTAGGAAGCTTCGATCAGGGAGAGACAATTAAAGCAGGAAGAATCATATTGGGCCAGAGTGGAATATATCAAAAGATTGGAAGTCGAGCTGGAGGATCAGTTGACATATCGATAGAAGGCTTCGGGCATCGGGCCATGAAGAGTGAAAATTACGCTAAGGAAATCGGAGTTGCGGAGGTCAACTGGCTGATTGGGTAGTAGGCCGCAAGAGAGGACAATGCGCCGAAGAATCAGACGAAGCATCGATGGACCAATGTGATAGAACCCTTGCAGATTCTAAACCTGGGGTTAATCTCTTTAGGGGATCCGCCTCCTTGGAACTCTATAAGGGTTCCTCCCTCCAAGTTGCTGCTCAAAGGCTGCAGAAAAGATTCATCTATTGCTTATCAAAAAAGGAGGAATACATGGCTATCTATAGGGCTTCTAAACCCTAACTCCTAATAGGACTCCTACTCAAGACTCCTACTTCTATCCAACTCCTAATAGGACTCCTACTCAAGACTCCTACTTCTATCCAACTCCTAATAGGACTCCTACTCAAGACTCCTACTTCTATCCAACTCCTAATAGGACTCCTACTCAAGACTCCTACTTCTATCCAACTCCTAATAGGACTCCTACTCAAGACTCCTACTTCTATCCAACTCCTAATAGGACTCCTACTCAAGACTCCTACTTCTATCCAACTCCTAATAGGACTCCTACTCAAGACTCCTATTCCTTTACAACTCCTAATTCTTCCCTAAGAAACAACCTCCTAATCCTAGCCAGCCTCTTCACCTCTTTAATAGGGGTCGGCTTAGGTAGGTTTTACATGAATGTCCCTCTCAATTAGGACTCTCCTAGCTAGAGTCCTAACAGACCCGCCCTCTT
>LVTN01001244.1:0-16351 GCA_001649415.1 Musa itinerans
CTAGCATGAATGGTGTAGTTGAAAGACGAAATCGCACACTTAAGGACAGGGTAAGAAATATGATTTCTCAATCTACTTTGCCAGAGTCACTCTGGGGAGAAGCAATAAAAACTGTAGCTTACATTTTTAATAGAGTACCAACTAAAACAACTACAAAAATACCTTATGAGCTTTGGACTGGGAGAAAACCTAGTCTAAAACACTTTCGTATATGGGGTTGTCCAACTAAGGTAAGGCCTTACAGGCCTAATGAAAAGAAATTGGAATCCCGAACAGTGAGTAGTTACTTTATTAGTTATTCTGAGCGATCTAAGGGGTATAAATTTTATGATCCCAAATCAAGAAATATTTTTGAGATGGATATTGCTATATTCTTCGAGGATATTGAGTTTGGGGAGATAAATAAGGTAAAAGGCTTTACCTTTGAGGAAGAATTGGTTCAGTCTGATCCAATTCATATAGTTGTCATTGATGTGACAAATTCAGTACCTCAAAAAGATATAGTCATTTCAACTCTCATACAATACGAGAAAATTGTTCATGAGGAACAAACTCAACATCCTCAAGAATCCGTGCCACAAGAGCTAGCACCTTTGCGACGATCCACTAGGGAAAGGAGGAGTGCCATTTCGGATGATTATATGATATTTCTCCAGGAACATGAAGAAAGTAGTGGTATAATGGAAGATGATCCAATCAACTTCCGTCAAGCCATGGAGGATTCCAATTCGAATAAGTGGATTGAAGCAATGAATCAAGAGTATAAGTCCATGCAAGATAATAAAGTTTGGGAACTTGTCCCGTTATCAGAAAGTGTGAAACCCATTAGTTGTAAATGAATTTTTAAAACTAAAAGGGATTCTAATGGACGTCTTATGACAAAAGACTATACTCAAAAGGAAGGGATTGACTTTAAAGAGACATTCTCTCTGGTTTTAATGAAGGACTCTTTTAGGACAATTATGGCTCTAACCGTACATTTTGACTTAGAGCTTCATCAAATGGATGTTAAAACAATATTTCTCAATGGAAACATTCATAAAATAATTTATATGGTACAACCAAAATACTTTGTGTCAGGAGACCTAAAGAAAATGGTTTGTAAATTGATAAAATCTATCTATGAGCTAAAATAGGCATCTCGTTAGTGGTATCACAAATTTCATCAAGTAATTATCTCATTTGATTTTGAGGTGAACGTTGTTGATGATTGTGTGTATCACAAATTCAATGGGAGCAAATTTATTTTCTTAATATTATATGTGGATGATATTTTGCTTGCCACAAATGATATAGGCATATTGCACGAAACCAAGAGATTTCTATCTAGAAATTTTGGGATGAAAGATCTTGGTGACGCCTCTTTTGTATTAAGAATCTAGATACACCGAGATAGATCTCGGGGTATTTTAGGATTATCACAAAGGAGCTATATCAATAAAGTACTCAAAAGATTTGGCATGTAGGATTACAAATTAGGAGACACCCCTATCGGAAAGGAGCTATATCAATAAAGTTTAGTCTCAATTAGTGCCTTAAAGGAAACATGGAAACTCAAGAAATGCAGAAGATTCCCTATGCATCAACTGTAGAGAGTCTAATGTATGCATAAGTTTGTACGCGTACGGATATAGCATATATTGTTGGAGTGTTAGGCAGATACTTAAATAATTCTGGAATAGATCATTGGAAGATAGCTAAAAGAGTCATGAGATATTTAAAGATGACAAAAGATCATATGCTCACATATAGGAGATCAGACCATTTGGAGATCACTGGGTATTCCGACTCCGATTTTGCTGGATGCCAAGATAGTAGGAAATCCACTTCGGGCTACATTTATATGTTGGCTGGTGGGGCGATTTCTTGGCGTAGTACTAAGCAATCTCTTATTAATTCTTCCACCATGGTAGCAGAATTTGTAGCATGTTTTGAGGCATCCAATCGTGGAATTTGGCTGAGGAATTTTGTCACAGGGCTACAAATAGTACAAAGGATTGAAAGACCACTAAAGATATAATGTGATAACAAATCAGTTATTTTATACTCCAACAACAATAGGAGCTTGACTAAGTCAAAGCACATTGACATCAAGTTCCTAGTTGTGAAAGAAAGAGTACAAAGTAAATAAATTTCTATAGAACACTTAGGAACAAATTTTATGTTGGCAGATCCTCTCACAAAAGGTGTACAACCCAAGGTCTTTCATGAGCATACTTTTATATGGTACAACCAAAATACTTTGTGTCAGGAGACATAAAGAAAATGGTTTATAAATTGATAAAATCCATCTATGAGCTAAAATAGGCATCTCGTTAGTGGTATCACAAATTTCATCAAGTAATTATCTCATTTGATTTTGAGGTGAACGTTGTTGATGATTGTGTGTATCACAAATTCAATGGGAGCAAATTTATTTTCTTAATATTATATGTGGATGATATTTTGCTTGCCACAAATGATATAGGCATATTGCACGAAACCAAGAGATTTCTATCTAGAAATTTTGGGATGAAAGATCTTGGTGACGCCTCTTTTGTATTAAGAATCTAGATACACCGAGATAGATCTCGAGGTATTCTAGGATTATCACAAAGGAGCTATATCGATAAAGTACTCAAAAGGTTTGGCATGCAGGATTGCAAATCAAGAGACACCCCTATCGTAAAGGGAGACAAGTTCAGTCTCAATCAGTGCCCTAAAGGAAATTTGAAAACTCAAGAAATACTGAAGATTCCCTATGCATCAACTGTAGAGAGTCTAATGTATGCATAAGTTTGTACGCGTACGGATATAGCATATATTATTGGAGTGTTAGGCAAATACTTAAGCAATCCTAGAATGGATCATTGGAAGGCAGTTAAAAGAGTCATGAGATATTTAAAGAGGACAAAAGATCATATGCTCACATATAGGAGATTAGATCATTTGGAGATCATTGGGTATTCTGACTTCGATTTTGCTGGATGCTAAGACAGTAGAAAATCCACTTCGGGTTACATTTATATGTTGGCTGGTGGGGCGATTTCTTGGCATAGTGCCAAGCAATCTCTTATTACTTCTTCCACCATGGCAACGGAATTTGTAGCATGTTTTGAGGCGTCCAATCAGAGAATTTGGCTGAGGAATTTTGTCATAGGGCTACAAATAGTATAAGGGATTGAAAGACTACTAAAGATATACTGTGATAACAAATCAGTTGTTTTATACTCCAACAATAATAGGAGCTCGACTAAGTCAAAGCACATTGACACCAAGTTCCTAGTTATGAAAGAAAGGGTACAAAGTAAACAAATTTCTATAGAACACTTGGGAACAAACTTTATGTTAGCAGATCCTCTCACAAAAGGCGTACCACCCAAGGTCTATCATATATTTGTTGTATGTTCTATGCTAGATTCTATATTTGTACTAATATTTTCTGATAAAAAATAAAGCTTCAGTTTATTATACTTTGTACATTATGGCTATTAAAGTTCTTAATGATATCATAAAGATAAAGTTAAAAATTGACATATACATATCACATTCATGTAATTTTCATGCTACACATTTCATAATTAATCTATGTCATTTGGTTATGTTAATATTAGTGATCATTGATGGGTTTAGTTATGATTGATATAGCAAAGACCGCTTTGGTCTTATATTAATATGGCCAATGGACGAGATTGTTTTGTATGCCCTGTTTAATAATGACAAAAGTTTTGAGCTCATAAAATATAGCACATTTATAAGGATACATATATGACTTAATGGGAGATTGTTAGAATTTTAAGAGTCACACAGGTATAATTAAATATGTTAAGCTATTATTTTGATTAGCCAAAATTAAAGTGATCTAATTAAAGTAAAGTTATTTGGCTAACAGACATAATTATTATGAAAATTAATTGTGTGAGTACCATCAGTCATATTTCTAACTTAATGACGAGATAAGTTAGGAATACGAAACTCTTGAGGCATAATTATAGATTCATCAATTATGAATATAATCATAATTATAGATTTATCAGTTCTGACTATAAATAAAGTTATGGTCTCCGGTTGCAGTACCTAATGAAGTTTCTCTTCATCCGTTAAGGAAAAATCTAAAGTTCTTAAGGATACTTGTAATTGGAAGACCAAATCAAAAATTAATTCAGAAAATACTCTAATGGATTCATCAAGTATGCTTTTGTGTTAATATGTTTATTAATTATTATAGAATTTTATGTATATTATAGTGGATTTAATAAGTTTTATGAAAATATTCTGAAATCTTATTTTGGATCTGTTTTTTAACCAAAATTCGGTTTTAATTTTATAAAATAATTAAAACCGAATTTTGCTTCTTCCAATAGGGACCGAAGGGGCGGAAGTGCTTCTTCCATGGCATAAGTATGCTTTTGTGTTAATATGTTTATTAATTATTATAGAATTTTATGTATATTATAGTGGATTTAATAAGTTTTATGAAAATATTCTGAAATCTTATTTTGGATCTGTTTTTTAACCAAAATTCGGTTTTAATTTTATAAAATAATTATTTTATCCATATTTGATATGATAAAAGTTCCAAACGGTGCAGCTGCTTCCAATAGGGGCCGAAGGGGCGGAAGTGCTTCTTCCATGGCATCAGACAGGCAAGTGTGTTGGAAAGTAGTTCTCGGATCTCTAAGTGCTCACCAGCATTAAATGTGTTCCTCACTTCTGCGTGTATACATATTTGCTTATACTTGATGAGAGAGAGAGAGAGAGAGAGAGAGAGAGAGAGAAATATGATACCTGAGCTTGTCACACACTCGTCACCGATCGTCCAAAGTCACACTTCTTTTCCGCTGGGCCTATCCTCCCTCATCCATGCATTTTATTAGATTTTCTATATTTCTATAATTTTTTAAGGACACTAAAAAGACAAAAAAATATTTTTTTAGATTTTCTATATCTCTATTTTTTAATGGACATACAAAAAACAAAAAACAAAACGACCACAGTGGGAGTCGAACCCACGACCTTCTGATCCGAAGTCAGACGCGCTAATCCACTGCGCTATGCGGTCATTCTTGCTTTACCTTTCAATTTTATTATATATAAAAGCTATAATAATTTCTCTTCTTCCACACGATCAATTTCCATCTTCTCTCGTTCTCGTTCTCTCTCTCGGAGTATGCTTGTTTCCAATTTCTCATGCAACAGCCTGTGTTTTATGATCATGAATAATTATATTCTGGTATATTCTTAGTCCTATACTACATTAGTTTTGAGGTTGGATAGTACTGTGTGGCCCATCTTGTTCCTCGTACAGCTGTTGGTTCTGTTATATTCTTTAGTCCTTTATTACATTGGCAAACCTAAACAAGTTTTTTTTGGGTGTCATCTTACTTAATAGTGATTAGGTAAATTTTGGATTTGGTCATAGTCAACGCCACGCCACACCACCACCAGGTCAGCAAAAAGAGAGCTCCCATACGTCGATCCAAAATTCGTACCAGGGCATTCCCCAGTACGCCTCGGAGAGCCTAGGACAGTGTCGTCCGACGCTATCCCACGCGTCCCAGGACAACGTCGTCCGATGTTGTCCCGCGTGTCCTAGGACGACAACCGCACAGAGATGCTGTCTCGTTGTCCCGCGTGCCCCAGGACGGCGGCCGCACAAAGGTGTTGTCTCGTGGTCCTACGCGTCCCAGGACGGCAGCAGCGCAAAGGTATTACCCCACCATTCTGAGCGTTCCAGGACGATGACCACACAAAGGTATTAACTCGCCCCTCGAGAATCGATCGCCACGCCAACTAATGCTTAAGAGATTATGCTTTAAGCCGTCAACCAATAACACATATTCGAAAAAAAAGTTAGATTTGTTATCTATGGTTCCTTTGCCAATGATTTTACCATTGTTGTCTTTGAAGGTGACATATTCTTCGTCTATGCTAGTGAGCTTAGAGAATTGAGATGGATCTTCGGTCATATACCTTGAGCATCCACTATCAAGATACCATCTCTTGCTCCTAGTTTGTGATGGCACATTTTTCTACAAAAAAGGATGATTTTTAGGTATCCATTTGACCTTGGGTGCTAGGCAAAAAAAAGAGAGAACAGAACACTAACTTGCTCATCGAGGGGCCAAAGTCGGGAACCACCCGATGAGGACCTTCTATGCAGGAGAGCGACCACCCCGAGACATGATTATCCTGATCAAGAGGCGTCTTCCCCAGGTGGCTCTAACAACCCAGCCAGCGCCCAAGGACTTCCGACCGAGAGAGAGGACGTCTCGAGCCACCACCGTCCCAACTAGGAGACATCAACCATCATCCCGACATCAACATCCCGACCTGCGATTGATCAGCTTCGGTGACTTGTCAAGCCGACCTTTGACTCCCGACATCGATCCGTGGACCAGGCCGTACTGACTCATCAGTCACGACACATCAGTTCACCAACAAATAGCTGATTATTTAATTTGACAAAAGTATGAGTCACACTAATGAGGGTGTACTTTGGTACAATACTAAAATCGTTCATTAGTAATTTGACTAACCATGGATTTGAGTGGTGAGGTTGTGCATATCGACTTTTCAACATATCCAATCATGGAAAAGGCCTGTTTCATCTTTTTCTTATGAGTCACTTCTCTTTTTAGACATTGTTAGTGTCAGAATCGGCCACCTATCCATGTCGTGTCACAAGTATCATATATAAAACTAACATCAGGATTGTATCTTACATGACACTCTAATACTAAGTCAATTCGAGGTCCTATGTGAGGTTTCTGAGAAGCTCGTATTTATAATACGATGACAGAAACATTTTAAGAATAAAGAATAATACAAAGTTTATTCTCTCCTCTAACTCATACTGACATGATAAATATGGTTGACTAAGCTCCACATATCGAGTTTTGATTGGCCCAAAAATATTGACCATATCATCTGCTTCATTGTGTTATGGGGTGACCTGCTCATGTCGAAGTGCAATGTACGTCATGAGAACTTGATAATTGTATTTGCATCAAAGGATTTGTCAAGGATCACATCCAAAGTTCATTCTTTTATAGGAATATATGTATCAAAGAATACTTATATAGTTTACGCGATGAGACAGCATAGGATGCAAGGAGATGTGTTAGAGTACAGAAGTATACTTATATAGTTTACCCAGTTAGTGAGTATACAATATAGGTATCAGGAAATCTATGAGCATTCATATGTGCAACGGAAGAATATAAAATAAAAATTCTAGATTTCCCAAAAGGTGTTCATTGTAGTGCGAAGATTGGTGCGTAAAAACGTAAAACTGAAAACTACGTATGAGATAGTTATGTTAGCTAGTGAGATCGTATATTCCTAAATTCCCATAAATCTATGGGAAATGATGAAGGATGTCAACTATCCTCCTCTCTAGTGGTGATCCACACGGTAGAGGCTACGTAGACGCTCCTCAAATCGCTGTCCAAAATTTCATACCTATTATCTGAGGAGAAGAAGGAAATAAGAGAATAGTAGGTGGCAACTAAGAAGCCTAGCCTATAACACTTTGGTTCTCTCCTATTTATAGAGGCCCCCTATCAACTTAACCATAATGGATCATGCCTTATTGGGTATTTGATCTCCATCCAACTACCCAAGCCACTTAGATTACTAGATCTCTATCCAATAATCTCTCATTGGCTCTTATTGGATCTCATCTATTTTAGGGGCTTATTGGATATCCAATAAGATAGGGGCTCCGACATATATCTCATATCCGAAGCTCTACTCGTCGCAATACCTACCATATGTGTATGATCCTCTAAGTCTAATATCAAGCTGGTTGTGAGTCATACCAATCAGAACTCCTATTGGCTCAGTGAATTATTATCTCCATAATAATTTACTCGACTCATCGATTGCGGGCGTACTAGGCCATTACATCGCAGTCCCCAAACGAGACAAGGGAATCTAACCCTTTGGACCTATCCATCCTCAATTACCGTATACTTATAGTCTTTCATCCATCTAATATCCCAGAGACCGTATACCGGGTATGGTGCTGTTATCAGGCTCATACGATTTCTCCTCGAGTCTTACTTTAATCGGATTTTTTCAGAGAACTCTTTCTCTCTCAATCTGAATAACCTTGGTCAAGGATTTGTTTGAGCAAGAATACATAGGATATTTCTCTTATGATACCGAAAGCAGATAATCCTCTATCGACACTCAATAGCCCTCGTAATGTTGACTATCACTCCCGATGATTGGTTGTGCTAGATTTGGAACTTCCAAACCTATAAGTCTAGAATAAAAAAGTGGAGTACTTATATAGGATATTTTTGGTGTCTCAAGTCTAAGGACCAGGTACACTATTGGAATGACGGAATCATTATTTAACAATGAGGTATCATCAACCATCCAACATTCCGTGAGTAGATCAATTAATGAACTCATTCTCTAATGAGCACCTACACTATAGCCCTAGTGTCCCCACACGAGCAGCTATGAGACCAGTCACCTCTATCATATGGACGGGTATACAGTACACCAGTCTGTTCGGTTATCTCGATATCTCTCTTGAGTAACCTATGACTAGGATTATCTAGGGTATGTGTTTAAAGGTGAATCAGTCTTATTATCATGATCTCATCATGATTTGATTCTCATTACACAAATTTAGGACATTACAATATATGTATGCAACAAGCAATATAAAGTGAGAAATATCATAATAATAATAAGTAAACAGACTGTATGTCACATCACACATGCCATCACTCACGTGATTGACTTGCAAAACACATATAACTAGCAATCTCCCACTTGACCTGAAGCTAATCACCTATGTGTCTGATCCCCATCAAACGCCTATGATGCTAAAAGACAATATGAGATAATTGCTTTATCAGTAGATTTGCAATGTTATATTCGAATAGAACTCTTTCCACTACTACATCTCCTTGGGCCACGATCTCTCTAATAAGCTAGAACCTCATCAAAATACTTTTGATAAGATACGAGTTCCCTTATTTAAGTAATCATCTCATAGTTATCATAATATAAGGGAATCGGCTCCTCGCTACCCGACACAACTCCCAAATCTATGATGAACTTCTTCATCCAAACTCCTTCATTTGTTGTCTCTGTCGTAGCAATGTACTCTGCCTCTGTGGTCGAGTCAACAGTAGTATCTTGCTTGGAACTCTTTCAGTATACTACTCATCCATTCAAGGTGAACACATACCCTGAATTAGACTTGTTGTCATCAATATCGGATTGGAAACTCGAGTCTGGATAGCCCTCAACCCCACGGCTACTACCTCCATATACCAATAAAAGATCCTTAGTCCTTCTAAAATACTTAAGGATATACTTTACTACTTTTCAATGCTCCAAGTTTGGATTCGCTTGATACCTGCTTGTGATAATTAGAGCATGCATTATATTAGCCTTGGTACATAGTATAGCATACATGATAAATCCTATCGCTGAAACATAAGGTATCATATCCATGTTTACCCTTTCTTCAGGAGTCTTTGGGGGCATACTCTTAGAAAATGATATTTCATGTCTCATCGGTATGAGACCGCTCTTAGAATTTTCTATGCCAAATCTTTTGACAATGGTGTGTATGTACCTGAACTAGGACAAGCCAAGCATCATCTTGGATTTATCTTTATAGATTCGAATCCCCAAGATATAGAATACTTCCTCTAAGTCCTTCATGGAGAAATATCTAGATAACCAAGCTTTTACTGTGGAGAGCATCCCTATATCATTCCCAATGATTATGATGTCATCCACAAAGCGCACAAAAAAGGTGATAGCCCTCCTATTTATCTTCTTGTACATACAAGGCTCATCTTTATTCTTAACAAAGTCAAGATCTGATCGTCTTATCAAATCTTAGGTTTCAACTTCGAGAAGCTTGTTTTAGTCCATAGATAGACTTAAGTAACCTGCACATATTATCTAGACTATTCTTGGACACGAATCCCTCAGGCAGTATCATATACACCTCCTATTCGAGGTTGCCGTTGAGGACCACAGTTTTCACATCTATCTGCCAGATCTCATAATCTTAGTGTGCTGCAATAGCCAATAGAATTCGGATGAATTTTAGTATAGCTACGGGTGAGAATGTTTTATCATAGTCAACACCTTGCCTTTGATGATACCCCTTAGCCACTAGCCTTACTTTATAGGTATCCATCTACTCCAATCTTCTTCTTTAAGATCCATTTGCAACCAATAAGTACAATACCCTTAGGTGCATCAACTAGGTTCCAAACCTTAGAGTACATGGAATCTATCTCAGAATTCATGGCTGTTAGGACCAAAATCAACAATAAGAGGGGGGGGGGTGTGAATTAGTGCTTATGTAAAAACAACGTCGATTTGAAAAGCTTGATTCGATGAACCGTATTGGAAATGATATCGAATTGTGCTTGACTTAGAGTAAATATAATAAGCTGTTAAAGTAGAAAAATAATAGTAATGAAGAACAGAAAGAAGATGCATACCAAATTTATAGTGGTTCGGTCATTGTGATCTACGCCCACTCTCGATTCCTCCTCCATTGAGGCCACCAGCTTCCACTAATAGTCTTCTTTCAATGGGCGAAGACTAACAACCCTTTTATAACTCTTTAATCCTTTCCACGGGTTTAGGAGACAACTTTTATAATTCTCACTCACCATTCTCTCAAGCTGAATTCAAAACTTAAAATTAGATAAAGGAAACTTTTAGGAATTATAATAGCGTTTTACACTAATTTTCGTTCAAGATGTTCTCTATACTAAACAGGGATGAGAGAAATATTTATAGACCCCAAATGGCTTCAAAAATGGAGCAAAAAAATATCTCATCTTGGGTTCTCGAGGTACTAGCAATACCACCCACCGCTATTACTCTCTAACACTAGGCAGTACCATCGCCTAATCTACCATCGCCCAATCTAGTGGTACTATCGCCTAACAAAGTCTTAGATACTGGAATCTGGCGGTACCATTGTATGCTTAGGCGGTACCACCACCTAGCAGAATTAACTACCAACAATACCACTGCCTAGTCTTATCAGTACCACTATCCAGACTCCCTAGGAGGCCGAGCCTCAAGTGGTTCCACCGTCAGCTCTGGTGGTGCCATCGCTTGAAGTGGCACCAAGTAACTAATTGGGTCACTCATCCGGGCCAAATTAGCCCTGATTCGGGCTCAGTTGGCCCCTAATTGAGTTAGTAGGATTTCTCTTAAAACTAACTCAAATTAAAACCCTAACTACGATAATTAAGGCTAAACAATTGTAATACAAGCAATCCTAGTTATTCGGCATGTCAATTGTTCATTCGACTGAACTCCTGGTGAAACTTCTGGCATACTCTCGACGATCTTCTGGTGAACTCTCGATGAATTCCCGATGAGCTTTCAACGCATCATCTAAACCATCGGCATATCCTCCGATTCTTCCGGCCTGATGCCCGATCTTTGATTTCAGCCTAACATTCGATATTTCTTTAATTATTTTACCTTTTCATGATCATAATTAGTCCTGCATCACTTTTTTCAACACATGGATTAGATCATTAATTCATCAATTGATTTCATCATCAAATTTTGAGATTTAACAATCTCCTCATTTTTTATGATGACAACCAATTGATGACGGGGTTAACCTTAACTCCCCATATCTATATGTTATATTGAGACAAGACAAACTTGTATTCAAAAGGAATCATAACCTTTGAATTCAAGTGAAACAATTTCGATCATAGTAATAAAAAATGATATATCATATTAAAATTTCATTGTGCATCATTGTAGTTTCAAATTATCAAAATGTAACATGCACAATTTCAAAACATTATAGTTCATCATCACTTCATGCATGATACCAAAAATAAATCAACATCACTTTGGGCATAACATACATGATATTAAAGCATTCATCATTTCATGCATGATACCAAAATTAACATCATTTTGGACATAATATACATGATACTAAAATATTAAAATTTTAACTATTTATCACTTCATGCATGATACCAAAATCAACATTATTTTTAGCATGATACCATTCATCATTTTGTGATACCAAATAATCATCATTTCTCCCTCTTTGTCATCAACAAAAAGGAGAAATATTTAACAAATATTTGGATTATGTACAAGTTAGCAATCTTGAAATGGGCAAATCATAAAGTTAGCAAGAATACAATGTTGTAATTTTTTTCCCTTTACATCAATTTTCAAATCATGACAAATGAGATATTAAGAAAAAAATTTACATCAATATTTCAATCATAAAAAATGAAAGATCAAGTCATGAATCCCGAAAGACTATGAGTCATTTTTAAAATATCTCTTCTTTTGTAGATAAAAGGAATAATAGGAAATTATCTTGATTTAGAAAGAAAACTCAAGTCATAAAAATTGAGAAATCAAGATTATGATCCGAAAAATGTATAAGAAGAATTTATGCACATGGCTAGGTTTAATATTCAAGCTAGTACATTTTGCTTCTTTTTTGCAATGTATAAGCTAATAATTTTTCTCTCCCCCTTTTGTCATCAAAAAGAAGGAAAGAATACAATGATAACATAAAATATACAACCATAAATACACGGCAATTGTATTTAATAAAATTCAAGTCATAATCATCAAGAAGTCTAGTGATATATCATGGTTTATCTCTTCCTTAGCAAATGCCAAGAAGAACCGAATAAGAATAATTAATGAAAAATATTGATTCATATAAAATTTCATGTTATAATTCTAAGAAATTAAAAGAAACATACGATAACTTGATTCATACATAAGAAATCTCAAGTCACAAATATCAAGGTCATAGTTTGTTTGCATAAGTCTTTTCTTTAATAAATGGTAAGAAGAAATCATCAAAGATAGAAAAGATTTTGATTCTCATAAAAGATATCTCAAGTAAAGAAATCAAAAGAAAGTTCATAATTTGGTTAGAAAAATCTCATTCAAATTCAATTTGTCAACTCCAAACTCATCAAAATCATTTTCAAGAGATTCAAAATGACAAATAGATTTATCAATCTCTTATTGTTAATCGATAAGAAAGATTAAAAATTGCTAAAATTCTTTAGTTTCAATTTGTGTGATTGATTTTATATTAGCATGCCGTAGTCATACAAAAGCATTGCATCATCATTTAAAACCGAAAAGCAATACGAAAATCATCAAGATCAATAGATTATTGATTGTGTAACCATAAATCATCTTCAATCAAAAAAATTATTATAATAAAAATCATCAAGTTTCAATTATGATCTTTCCTTTATTATTATTTGTTGTAGTAATACATTTTTCTTCTTTAAGTGAATCTAACTCTTTATACTTAGTGCAAGGAGTTAACATGCAATTGTCATACTCAATTTTTTTTTAATTTTTCAAAATCACTAGAAAGAGAAGCATGATCCTTTTTTTATATTTATTACTAATTTAAAAATAACTCATGAAATGCATCAAGTAATTTCATAGTAAAGTAAAGGGATTTTGGTTGAGTTACTTACCTCTTTGTCGAAAGCCACCAAAGCGTAGTTCACCACCTCGTCTTTATTGGTTTGCCCCTCGTCTTCGGATGTACTCATTTCATCTCATGTCGCCTTGAGTGGTTTCTTCTTCTTTTGTGTGATCACCTTATTCAGTTGCGAATATTCGTTTTTGAAGTGCCCCGACCAATTACATTTATAGTAAGTTATTTTATTCTTTTAAGTTCATTTTTATTCTTAGATTCTTGTTTTGTGAACTTTATAAATTTTATTTTGAGGAGTTTAAGGTAACCATCATCATCACTTGAGTTTTCTCCCAAGTAGTCTTCTTTTGTTCTAAGTTCCAAATCCTTCTTGTTCTTTGGAAGGTTGTTATCATGTTCATCCTGTTCAATACAAGTCATTTCATAGGTCATTAAAGACCCAATAAGTTCTTTAAAAAAAAAGTTGTTCAAGTCCTTTGTCTCTTGTATTGTCGTCACTTTTGGATCCAACTTTTTAGAATGGATCTTAATATTTTGTTAACTAATTCAAAATTAGAAAAACTTTTACCAAGTGCTTTTAAACCATTGACGATATTCATAAAACGGGTATACATATCTCCAATGATTTCACTTGGTTCCATTTAAAATAATTCAAAACTATGCATCAAAAGATTAATTTTTGATTCTTTAACTCTACTTGTGCCTTCATGTGTACTTTCAAGAGTGTGCCAAATGTCATATACAATTTTGTATATAGAAACCTGATTAAATTTATTTTTATTTAGAGCACAAAATAAAGCATTCATAGCTTTCGCATTTAAAGAAAATATTTTCTTCTCCAAATCATTCCATTCATTCATTGGATTAGAAGACTTTTGAAAATTATTTTTAATGATATTTTATAAATCAAAATCCATAAAAAGCAAGAAAATTTTCATATGTGTTTTTCAATAAGTGTAGTTCATCCCATTGAACATACCAAACTTCAAAGCAAGAAAACTCTCATTCGTGTTTTCTAATACGTGTAGTCCGTCTCATTAAACATATGAGGACGAGTGATAAAAAGACCTTTTTGATTGCTGGTAAAAGCTATTTCTCTTGGGTGTTAAACCAAACGAGAAAAATCTTAGCTTTGATACTAACTATCAAGACTAAAATCGACATTAAGAGGGGGGATGAATTAGTGCTTACGTAAAAACGATATCGATTTGGAAAACTTCAATGATTTGAAAAGCTTGATTCGATGAAACCATATCGGAAATGATATCAAAGTGTGTTTGACTTAGGGTAAATGTAATAAGTAGTTAAAGTAGAAAAATAATAGTAATAAAGAGCAGAAAGAAGATGCATACTTAATTTATAGTGGTTCGGTCGTCGTGACCTACGTTCACTCCCGATTCCTCCTCCGTTGAGGCCACCAACGTCCACTAACGGTATTCTTTCAATGGGAGAAGACCAACTATCCTCTTACAACCCTTTTCTTCTTTTTACAAGTTTATGAGATAACCTTTATAATTCACTCACCCTTCTCTCAAACTGAATTCAAAACTTAGAGCTAGAGAAAGGGAACTTTTAGGAATTACAATAGCATTTCACACTAATTTTTGTTCAAGATGTTCTTTATACTAAGCAAGGATGATAGGAGTATTTATAGACCCAAAATAACTTCAAAAATAAAGCAAAAAAATGTTTTATCTTAGGTTCTCGGGGTACCGACAGTACCATCGCTAGTACTGGGCAGTACCACCACCATTACTCTTTGATACTAGGCGGTACCACTGCCCAGTTGGTGGTACTAGCGCCTGACAAAGCCTTGGATACTGGACTCTAGTGGTACCACTACCTGCCTGGGCAATACCACCGCTTGGCAACATTAATTACTGACGGTACCACCACCCAGTCTGGGCAGTACCACTATCCAGACTCCTTGGGAGGCTGAGCCTCAAGCGGTTCCACCGCCAGCTTTAGTGATGCCACCGCCCGTGGCATCAAGTCACTGAATGGGCCATCCATCTGACCCAAATCAGTCCTGATTTAGGCTCAATTAGCTCCTAATTGAGTTAGTAGGATTTCTCTAAAAACTAATTCAAATTGAAAACCTAACTATGATAATTAAAGCTAAACAATTATAATGTAAGCAATCCTAGTTGTTTAGCACATCAATTGTTCATCCGAACTCCCGACGAAACTTTCGACACACACCCAGTGATCTTCCGGTGAGCTTTCAGCGAACTCTTGGCGAGCTTCTGATGCATCGTCTGAACCTTCAGCGCATCCCCCGATTCTTCCGGCCCGATGTCCAATCCTTGACTCCGGCCTAATATTCGATTCTTCTTTAATTGTTTTATCTTTTCACGATCATAGTTAGTCGTACATCACCTTTCTCAACACATGGATTAGATCATTAATTTATTAATTAATTTTATAATCAAAATTCGATATTCAACAATGGCGTCTTCCCACTTCCTAGAGTCTATACTCGTAATAGACTCCTCATAGGTTTAAGGATTAATATCCTTAATATCGTCTTATTTGATATGTCTTATTTATCTCTCAAGAGGATGGAGTACTCTACCGGACCTATGTAAAGTTAGAACTTGTGTGCTAAGTACCTGAACAAACTCTAGCTGTGGAATGATGCTTGAGCTAGGTTCTCCAACCTCACTCAACTCTATCATGCTCCCACTGTCTCTGCCAAGAATGTATTCCTTCTCAAAGAATACTGCTCTCTTGGCTACAAAGACCTTTTTGCTAGTCATAGATGACCTAAAAGTCAATCACGTGAGTGATGACATATGTGACATAATACACATTCTTTTTTCTTATTATATTTTAGTATTTTTATCACTTTATATTGCTTATTGCATATATGCATATATATATTGTGATGTCCGTAGATTT
>LVTN01001244.1:22854-52020 GCA_001649415.1 Musa itinerans
CTCGATATCCCTCTCGAGTAACCTATGACCAGGATTATTTAGGGTTTATGTTTAAAGATGAATCGATCTCATTATCGTGATCTCATCACGATCCGATTCCCATTACAAAGATCCAATGACATCATAATATAGGTATGTAATAAGCAATATAAAGTAAAAAAATATTATAATAATAATAATAATAAAAATTACGTGTCATCACTCATGCGATTGGCTTGCAAAGTACCTATACCTTTCTATACCTATCAGTAGAGAGATGTGTTACTCTAGAAAATAGATATGTCAATAAAGAAAATCATAATTACTTATGCAAGGCTCTCCTAAGGTTATTTGTGTAAGGTTCTCCACTTATCAAATCAAGTAATTTATTTATTTATTTATTTAAGTTAGGTGGTTCTCCACTTGATTGAGGAGCATAGCAAATTGAAATGATCATAAGATAATAATCGCACATCTGACCTTAGGACAATGTGGTGATCGACTTAGAACGACAATCTTGAGGGTCAACATCCTGATGATGCAGTCATTTGATGATGATCGTCTTCTTAACTAAGGTGAATTGGAGCATGAGCTCTTTTGCCCTTGCAGCGAGATCTAGCATTGAGTATATATTGTCCCCCAACGCCATCACATGGTTAAATGAGGAGCTTGCTTGCTCATTGATGTGTTATTGACACATCTCTTAATTTTAGTTTTTATACGACATTATTTTTTGGGTTCTTCTTTTAGTGACAATATGTTAGTGTTATAATTGATCATCAGTCTATGTCACACAATGAGTCAACCTGCTTCATTTTATGAAAGTGATCAGTCTCGAGAACTAGATTTTAGATGACGAGGATATCCTTTCCGTCAAGATGAATTTCTTTAAAATGAGTCCCTAATATTACTTATAAAATTGGCACCGAGAACATGACTAGTGTAGCCACGTCAATGCCCAAGTCAATTAGAGACTTCATGCGAGGTTCGACAAAAATGAAATTTTGGTATTAGAACCATATGTGGAAAGCTCACATTGTAAATATGGTGAGAGGAATATTTCAAGAATGAAAAATGGTTTCTTCTCAACTCATACTGATATGGAAAATTTGGATGACTATGCTTCAGTTGTTCTCGAAAGAAAAATATATCAGACATGCATGAAAGAAGAAAGGGCTCAAGTAACATGCCATGATTCTTGAAATTGGCACAACATAACCATACAAATAATAAATAAGCAGCTAGTTGGACTGTCATTCCAGCACTAAGGTAAGATACTGCTGGAATGAGGATAGCAACTAATGTATACAACCTGAGTTTGTTTTGAGATTAAACTGTGATTGTGAAACTTTAGTAGCTGCTTTTCACTGTACTAAATTTGCTGTTCCACAGAAATTATCCGTAAGCATTCATTGAAATTTTAATCCTTATATAGTAATTTATAGTCCCCAATTACAACTAAGCTTTCATAGCTCAGTTGGTTAGAGCACCCGTTTAGTAAGCGGGAGGTCTTGAGTTCGAATCTCAATGAAAGCATGTATAAGGGTTTTTTAATGCGCTTATTGAGTTCGAATCTCGATGAAAGCATAAAAGGTTTTTAATCCTTATGCATTAATGACATTGCAACACATTATATATTACATAATGTGATCAATCATAAGCTTTAAGCTTTCGTAAATCTTAAGGCATTATATATACAATGATCGTTCCCAGCCTTGCTTGCAGGCTTATAGAGTTTGTGACGAGGGAAAAGACAGGGAGACACCGGAGGAGCACCACTGTCTTTTTGTTCTGTTCTCATCTCATCTGTTCATTCACGGCGGCAATGGATCTCATCTGTCCATTCACGGCGGCAATGGATCTCATCTGTTCATTCACGGCGGCAATGGCCATACTTCGCCTCTCCTAACATTACAACCATATAATCTGGTGAAGTACTCCTTTACAATTCTAAAGTTTCTCCGATACTGACCCTGGTTCTTTAACTCTGCTAGCCTGGCAAGCAATTTGGGTTTGCTGAATGATTGTGGCTTAAGTTGATATATACCTGTTTCCATAATTGATTAGGGCACAAAAACCCAGAACCGATTGCATTTTCCTGCTCTTGAAAATATTATCCTGTTTAATGCTGGAGAACAATAACATAATGACAAGCAAAATCTGCATAGGGAAGAACTAGTCTAATTTGTGGCAACAAGGAACAACAGGAAAGAGAAGAGTAGGCAAGGTCATTGAGTTTCAGATGATATTTTGGAATCACAACGTGATGCAGATCTCATCTGATGGAATCAGAATTGAAGAATGACAATGAAGTTCCAGTTTTGATGATGACTTCTGAGTTCTTTTAGTCAAAAGACAGAATTTATCTCAACTCTTTCGGAACCATATTAGTCTTCCAGAATCTCGGTTCTCCTGATAGATACATCAGGAGACAATCACACTTCTCATTTCTTCGGTTTAGTTGTGCTCTCAAAATTCAGCTCCTGCAGGTGTAGCAGTAGATCATCAGACTGCAGGAAGACTCGGTTAGATGAATTCGCAATTGTATGAGCTATCTCCCGTGCAGCTTCAATCTGTCTCAGAGCAAGAAATGCTGGGTTGTTTGCAATTGCTTGACCTATGAGCTGGGCACTCTTGGCCTCACCCTGTTCAGTAGAATAGAGGAGAATAAGATTAACCATGTTTCCATGTGTTTATCGAAAATTTAAGCCGCTTCGAATAGAATAGAAGTTTTTCTTTACGGCTAATCGAAACTTGTTATTTATCTTCTTCCAGAGAGTGTTGAATTGTCCAGTGTAACAGTAGGGACAAACAATCCATGCTAACACTAGGTTTCACTAGTTAGAAAAGCAATAAGATAATGCTCATTTAGCAAATCAAATTAGTTACCTGTGCTCTGATAACAGCACTTTTCTTATCTTGCTCTGCCTTTTCAACAATGAACTTAGCACGCTCTGCTTCCTGTGCAGCAACCTGCTTGGCTTCGATTGCATTAGTAAACTCCTTTCCAAAGCTCAGGCTCGTTATGGACACATCATCCAAAGCAATGCTAAAGTTTTGGGCCCTCTCAGTCAAGATCTTCCGTATCTCCCGACTCACCGCCTACGACATACAGATGTAACAGAGATCTAACTGCCATGTGATGCTTAAATCTTTTTTTATGCTAGTTAGTAGACACATACGAGCAATAGGATATGAAAAAAGATGACTATCATAATTATCTCAAACCTCTCTTTGTGTGATCAGCTGGCTAGCATTGTATTGAGCAACCACAGCCTTCAAAGTTTCATGAATAATTGAAGGAAGTACCCTTTCATTGTAGTTTTCCCCAAGAGTTCGGTAGATGGTGGGCAGCTGGTCAGGAAGTGGCCTAGTAAGAACCCTAAGCCCAATTTTTACCTGTGCAAGAATAGAGGCTTCACAGTTATAATGCCATGAACAAAAAAATCCAGGTGGACAATACCATACAAACCAGCAAATGGCCAAGCAAAGCATAAACATCACAGTGAGAAGTATATGATAAAGGACACATTAAAAGTGATTGCTTCCCTTACCAAGTTCAGTCATTATGCCAGCATTCCTGGTTATAATAGTTGTGGTACAACAACAGTAGGTATACTTTTGGAAGAAAAATAAGTACTTATGTATGGAATGAAACAAAGATCAAAGAACTGTATCATAGGTTTCTAGACAAATGTTCCAAGAACAACCATTAACTTCACTTGCAAATGTTTCCCCTGCTAAAATCACTTTCTCCAGGATGTTTCAATCATAAGTGGAGTGGAAGGATTACTGCAACTGCCAGCTGCTTGGACAATAATCAGGACTTTGATAGGTGACATCCGCAAGCCTTGTTGTCCTGAATTTACTATTCACAATCTAGAATCTCTTTCCCGTAAGATGACATAAAAATTAATATTAAATGATACATTGACACAATATTATATTTTTCATCCACAAGAGATTCATAGCTTGCCATTTCCTTTTATAACTAATTGTACATGACATGGCAAGTGCAACATGTTCTTCCTATTAGCTTATGATATGTAACCGTTGGATTTTCAAAGCAATATGTGATTACGCACATCAAAGATTCAATCAAGCGAGCCTGAAAGTGGTCTCTGGCTCGGAATTCATCTCCAAGATGCATAGGCCAGTGTAAAAAACGGCCTTGCATTAATAGTCCAAACTCTAGATTTGCTAGTTCAGGTACATGAGGAGCATGAAGCCAGACACAAACTTAACATTCATAAGAAGCTTTACACACTAACAAACAAAAATTCAGATTATAAACTTCACAAAACCTATGCAGAGGCATCATAAAAAGGTCTAATGGGGAGTCAAGAATACAAAAAAAAAAATGTTGAAGTTCTAGAACTCCAGTCATAAAAAGAATAAGGGTCTCCTAGTGATCAGTAAACTGAAGACAAATGAAAGGAGAACAAATCAATAAACTGCTCATGATCACAAGTCAAGCATATTGATTAATTAACAATACAAGGTAGAAAAAAATCGAGACAATGCAGACCATCAACAATAAAACTTGCAACTCAAACTATGATATGGATGTGATTTCGATGCTTGCATGTGAAAACACAAACTGACACATAAATGATGTGGAGTCAGGCAGATGACAGCAAGTGCTAACAACAAGTTGTAACACTCGATTACTTCTAAGTAAGCCAAACAATCAAGCAAAAAATATCATGACTACTTAGAATAACTTGTTCCTGGAGCACCAGAGGCAGAAGATTGGCTGAATCTTGCCCACTACACGTTAGATCACAAGGACACAATAAGACAATATATGTTTGCATTATAAAAAGATTTACAAAGAAATACCATTTGAAGATCACGACTGCCAGATGTACTCTCGACAAGATGGGGACGCGCACGAACATTATAAATGATTGGCCTTTCAAACCACGGAATCATCAAATGGGTTCCCTCAGGGTAGACCTGTATACAAGCTTTTGTTTATATGAAACTAAAAGGTCATGACTCTACACTTCAACAATTAAAGTAAAAGATGGATGGGCATGAGAGCATAGAAAAGATGTATCGAGTACAATTAACCTGAATAAACACTGTTACAGTAAGAGCAGAGATAGTGGGTATATAATGGAAAAAATTAAACAGTAATATAAAGAACCATAACATAAACCATAGGGCATAGCAGAAATGGAGCTTGTATCCAGAATTTTGGTCGTTATAGTAGACTAAAGAATCCAAAATTAAGTTATGCACTATCTGCGCTAATTGGTTTCACATTTTTAATTGACTAATACACAACACATTTCTTCCCAACAAAGGTGGCCATGCCATATTAATTGCAGAAAATCCAAGCAATAGGCAAGCACAAGAAGAGTGAAAACAATACAGTACTTTAAAGCATATGACATTAGCTAATATGAGCAGTCCACACATATAGCTATGGTTATGGCTTCTTTAGTGCCTAAAGATCAACCAAAGATAATGCTGATTCTAGGTAAATACAGCTCTTAACAGGTTAAAAAAAACACTCCATATGACCTTTCTTCAATTATCCAATTTACTACTGAATTATGTAGATTCCTTATGTCAACATATCCTCAAATATGAATAAAAGGGCACTAATGTTTCAATCTGGTTACCAGAAGGCACCAGTATTCCTCCTATGTAGTCTTCAGTTGAAATATATTAGTTTGATAAGACCTTGCACGCAATCTAAAAATGTCTGATGCCATCAACCTTTTAATTTACCACAACTTCATCCAAGCAATGAACCCAATCAAATTAAGTAACTTCATTCATGAAAGTCATATTCAAAAGTTACATATGCAGTATTACACTTATACAGGGCCTTTACACCAGATCTGACCGTATAAAATTTCATTTCGACTTATGAATTACAACGAGGTGGATTCAGGCATAAAAAAAGAGCATTTTCTTAACACTTAACCTATCGACAACAAGTTTGAATACTGAAATTTTCACTCGTTGAGATCATTAATCAACTTCAAGTTGGTGGTTCTAACTTTCCAACTCTATCAATAACATCACAAATCACATGTTCCTGAAAGATAAGCATTACCAGAAAGGAATTACAGGCAAAGCATTCAAAACCAAGGCATTTCAGAAACTAAACGAGATTAACAATTAAGATTATCACAGGATGCACGAATTACTCAATCAACTGCAAGTGTACGCTAGTTTTGCCTGTGTCATAACATTACAGTTGAGAAATGGTTGAGAAAAAATAAAGACAACCAGAAACCAACTATCAGGATCATTATGCAACGTGGAAACAAGTGCAGTAGCACAGAAATCCTCTCTAAGAAAACGCAAGATAAGGGCATTCTTGAGCTAACAAGATAAGGTTCTTCGCCGATCAACGCAAGAGCGCATGAAATATACTGTATGGGCATGATGGGAAGTGTGGTTTGACCTTGTCCTTGATGCCCTGGATGCGATTGAAGACGATTGCGCGGTGTCCACCCTCGACATTGTAAAGGCTATTGAGAGCAACGTAGACGGCGGTGCCACCGATGAGCGCGACCTTCACCAGCGTCCCCGCCGCTCCCGATCCGGGGACATTCGGCACCCTGACGTTCCTAAAGTTCATGATCGCCTGTACCTCCCTCTCTCTGACTCTGACCCTCGAATCTAACAACGAGGGATAAGAAACGAGGAACAATCACCGGCAAAGCAAAGAAATGGAGATCGACATAGAGCGAGAGAGGGAGAGAGATTACCCGCGGTGGCGGCGCTTTCGGCGGCGACGTGGCGGCGGGGGGGGGTTTTGGGAGGTTTGGAGCTCCTCTAGGGATTTGGTTATATATCGCAAGGTGATGTCCGGTCGAGGAAGCAGGTGAATAGTGGTAGTAGGAAAAGAAAACAACCCGAATCCGAAACGTGAGTCCGAATCCGATAAATTCCTAGAATGGACCGGAGCTGAATGTCGAATTTTTAAAATTTATATTAATATCCTTATATTTACGAAATAAAATATTTAATCATGTTTCTCCTCTTGCTATTAATTGACACGTGCTGTCACGTATGAAAAATAATATTAAAATAAGATTAAAAAAAAAATCTTATAATGTTATTCTCACAGTTTAAAAAAAAAAGGATTTAAGAAAGAAAAAAAAAATTATTGAGAAAAATAGAAGGATCAATCATCGGAGGACGTTGACAACTAAGCTCGAGCTCAGATTGAAGCGAAGCTTTTGAAATTTAATTGAAGCTTTCTTCTCCCAGGAGGTCATTCGAGAAGTCAGAGGAGAGGATGATACAAAAGGAGAAAATTATTTTCATATAAGTTATAGAAGGAGAAATTAATATCGGTGAGAGCACTTGTAAAATTATCTTTTTAATCATATTTTAATATCATTTTCCGCACGTGTGGTATTTCCGTTAGTAGAGTCGACATTTTCATAGAAGTTATAGAAGGAGAAATCAATATCGATGAGAGCTGTAAAATTATCTTTTTAATCATGTTTTAATGTCATTTTTCGCACGTGTGGTATTTCCGTTAGTAGAGTCGATGACAAGGCTAATTATATATTATCCCCTATAATTAAACCTCTTTAACATATCGATTCTTAAAATTAAAAAATTTAAATTCAAATCTCTATAGTTATAAAGGTGAAACGTTTAATTCCGTCAAAAATTTATATTCTTTAGTTATATGTTATAATTATGTACAGGTGTAAAAAGTACAATGGAAACCTTATCATTTTATTTAGTAAATTAGTATATCTAATGTTAAGATTGCTTACTTTTAGTTGTATTTCTATCTATAACAATAATGAAAATTAAAATATGAGATTCTACTTTTAGTCATAAGTATAGGGTATGGGTGAACTAGGAGCATGGTGTTATATTTTTTACTCGTTATTTTTATTTATAAGATTTTTAAATACTTTAAAAAATTAAGCACAATTTAATGGTTAATATTGAAATGTTGGGGTTATAAGTATTGGATTCAATTCTTGAATATATTTTTTATTCATATTATTATTAAAAATATATTTATATATAAATAATAATATAAAAAAATATATATTTGAAGTAGGGAGTGATTTAGCTGTCACCATCTCATAACCATAAGGTAATAAAAAAATCTATTATCCTCATCCTATAACGTACCATACCCATGAGTGTAATTGACACCTTTTATCTCTCGTAGGATTTGGATTAGATAAACTTGCATGCTCTCATGGTTCATTCTAATTACAAACGTAATAATATTATCTAATATTTGTTAACTTAAATTAGCACCAGAGTTTTTCGAAAATGTGATTTTATTTATTTTGCGTATATCGTAGATTCAAAGGCCTTTGAGAGCTTATATGGTAAAAATAAAACTAAGAGGTTCAAAAATGTTTTCAAGCCTTTGTCATTTACAGTCAATCACAAACCATCCAGCAACAAGTACTTGACTTCAACTACATGTACACACGTTGTAAGGACTTAACTACATACTTGACTTCAACTACATGTACACACATTGTAAGGACTTCAACTACATGTACCTTTATCTCGTGGCCTAAGAATTGATACGATTTGATTCTATCTCGAAAGCGTAAGGTTGTTCATATCGATTCTTAGGCAAGGAGGCCAGAGGAATGGGGTCAAATCGGGGGTTGGTTCTTGGGCATTTGTTGCGTCTTCGTGGTTGGCCCAAGGTGGAGCTTGATCGACTTCATCCACATTGAGATCTTGCATGATAGGTCAATGTCGGGAGGGAAAATTCTCGACTTGACCTCTCCAATAGTTAAGTTAGCAGGTGGCTTTAGTGGTGAAAAAGAATCAATCCTCCTTCTCAGGCCATGGGATCGATAGTTATACCTGTGGTGACGACTCGGTCATATGCAGGTTGTTAATGGCTGTCAATGCTTCATCTAATGTGGTCATGCAAGCGATTGGTCCGTATGCTCCTGATGGCGTGGGTTGGTTCGTCTAGTCCCCCATTGTGCGACGTCGACTCGTATAGTTCTAGGTGGCGTGAAGTTGGTCACGCATCGTCGATCGAGTTGGCTATGCTTTCTTCGAACACATACCAAGCACATGCTCTATGTCGGCTCTTCAATGGCTACCAGCTATCAATTTTTATTCAGGGTAAGAACATTCTCTATCATTCATCCCTTCCTAAAGGCATGCCTTAGGGATCTCATAACAAGGTTCAAGGCACATCATTCGGTGCTTCCAGCAATTGATGTTTTTGCTTCTCAATCGGACCCACAGTGTCTTTTGGTGGACGTGGTTCACATTGAGTCTTATCGTCCCCCTTTAGTGGGGTAGTGGTTGCTTTAAGGGTAAATTTCATCATGCTAGCCTAATCTTTTGGGAGGGCATTATTCTCTCTCGGGTCGCATGACTCAAGCACTTCTCCTTATTGCCTTGCCGTGGCGGGGCTTTTTCTTGCCGAGTTGCATAACATGGGCACATCTTCTCCTGGCCTTAGGCATAGGCTCCACCGTAGAGGGCCTTCGTCTTTCTCCCAAGGTACACAACTCGAGCATAAGCTCTGTCATAATAAGTCTTTCTTCTTCTTTGGCTGAGATACATAACGTGGGCACATGTTCCATCGTGGTAGGCCTTTTCTTCTTCTTTGGCTAACATACACAACTCGGGCACACGCTCTGTCGTGGTGGGCCTCTCTTTTTTGGCCGAGATGCATAACTCGAGCACATGATCTGTCGTGGTGGGCCTTTCTTCTTCTTTGGCCGAGATACACAACTCAGGGCACATGCCTCTCTTCTTTGCGGGAGGGCGGGAAGCTATCCTCCCTACCCAAAGATTGTGTGAATGGGCGGAGCCTCCTTTTCTTGGTTGCCACCTCCTTTTCTCCTCTCCCCTTCTCCTCCTCAGATAGCAAGTATGGAGATTTGAGGAGCATCGTCATAGCCCTACTGTGTGAATCACTGCTAGAGAGGAGAATGCTTGATCTCCTTCATCCTCTCCAATATATCTATAGGGATTCAGGGATATAAATCCCTAGGTAACACAACTATCTCACACGTGATTTTCTGTGTCGCAAGTTTTGCTTACTAATCTTCACACGACGATGAACACATTTTGAAAAATTTAGGATTTTTGTTTTATGTTCTTCCGTTGTCCATGTGAAGTCGCCCTTAGATTCCCCTACACGTGGTTCACATTGAGTCTTATCGTCCCCCTTTAGTCGGGTAGTAGTTGCTTTGAGGGTGAATTTCATCATACTAGCCTACATCTTTCGGGAGGGCATTCTTCTCTCCTTCTAGCCTTGCCATGGAGGGGCTTCTTCTTGTCGAGTTGCACAACATGGGCACATTTTCTCCTGGCCTCAAGCATGGGCTCCACCGTAGAGGGCTTCTGTCTTTCTCCTAAGGTACACAACTCGAGCATAAGCTCTGCTATAGTAAGCCTTTCTTCTTCTTTGGCCGAGATACATAACTCGGGCACATGTTCCATCCTGGCAGGCCTTTTCTTCTTCTTTGGCTGAGATGCACAACTCGGGCATGCGCTTCGTCGTGGTGGGCTTCTCTTCTTTGGCTGAGATGTATAACTCGAGCATATACTCCATCGCAGTGGGCCTTTCTTCTTTTTTGGTCGAGATACACAACTCGGGGCACACGCCTCTCTTCTTTGCGGGAGGGCGGGAAGCTGTCCTCCCTGCCCAAAGATTGTGTAAATAGGCGGAGCCTTCTCGTAGTGCTCATTGAGGTTATTTGTTGGTGGATATTATTGTGCGATCGAGCTCTCCTTCTAGCGTAAAACATATTACATATCTTTTATGTTATAGACTGAGGATTGGTATGGCTTGGTTCTATCCCGAAAATATAAGGTTGTCCAAATGGATTCTTGGGCAAGGAGGTCGGAGGAATGGTGTCGAGCTAGGGGTTGGTTCTCGGGCAATCTACGACATCTTCGTGGCGGACTCGAGGTGGAGCTTAATGAGCTTCATCCATATTGAGATTTTGCACAACAATTCAACATCGAGAGAGGGAATTCATGACTCGAAGGCTCCGATGGTTAAGTTAACAGGTGTCTTTAGTAATAAAAAAGATTCAATACTCCTCCTGAGGCCGGGGGATCGATATTTATACCTATGGTAACAACTTAGTCATATATAGGTCATTAATGGTTATCGATGCTTCATCCGACGTGGTCGTGCGAGCGATTGACCTATATACTCCTAACGACGTAGGTCGGTTCATCCTATCCCCCATCGTGTGGTATTGACTCGTACGATTTTGGGGAATGTGGAGTAGATCGTGCGTTATCTGTCGAGTTGGTCATGCTTTCTCTAAACACATGTCAAGCACATGCGCCATGATATCTAACTCATCGATGACCGTCAACTATCGCTTTAGCATTGGGGGTGGAAAAATTCCCTATCACCCATCACCCTCGAATATATTCAAGAAGTTCGATTCGATTTAATTCTTACAATTCCGACTTACTTGAATCAGTAGATGACAGATTTCACAGAACAAAGAAGATTAGATATTGGCTACAACTGATATCTCGTTTCCTACATTCAATGCTCCACGGAGACTCGAGAAGTGTGACGATGAATAACGGGTGTGCATGCAACAAAAACCACATTATCACTGAATCATCGTTTTATCCTTCCTTCTCGTGTAACAAATAAATTTCCAAATCATGTAAAAACTCACATGATCTCTGAAACATCCCCTCGTAATTCATCAAATGTAATTAAAGACCTCGTGATGTAAAAAATAAAAATAAAAATGAAGAGTGATACTTACGATTTTAAGAATACATACAAGCCTAAAAGAAAAAAGTTTTACCGGTGATAAAACAAAAAGATAAATATCTCTCTTTAAAATCAGATAATGGCATTCGTTCAATTTAAATCACATAGTAGATATCGTGTGTTCGACCATGGATTAATTCATTTATGTAGATAAGATGGTTTCTTTAAGCCAATGATTTATTGTTTTTTTAGTGATAAAAAAGTGAGAAATTAGTAAATATTTTTGGACTTCTAATTAGATTTTAACTATTTCAAGTTCGAAGGTGTCCTAATTAGATTGAAACTTGATGAAAGGAAGAGATATAAACCTTCGCTTTTCTAGATTTATATGAGAGTATATGTAAGGGGTTTTGACCTTTAAGGGATTTTTCTTCTATAACGAAGAATTTTATTTTCTCATAACTATATATTTTTTATTATTGGCTTATAAAATTTCTCTTTCTATTATGAATTTTTGGCCAAAGATGTCTTTTATGTATGCATTTTTATAATTAATTTAAAGAATTTATCTTTCTATTCGGGCACTCGTGATCTCTACCGTCCATCAACTCTAGTTTTCGAAAACACTTTTTTGTTTTCGTTTCCTGCTTGTTTTAGAAGGGAAGGGAAGGAAAGGAGGTGACACGCACAAATATAAATATATAGGAGTGATTTGCGATAGGAGGATGGGATGGTTATTACAGGAGACATAAAAGAGAAGTTGCTTGTGTTATAGCTCCCCATGCCACCTAATCTCATCTAAAGAACAACATCCCAAATGGCTGCGTCGCTCTCGCCGCAGCTGCTGTGCACATCCTTCATCCTGTCCACGGACTTGCAGACTCCGCTGCATGACCAGTCGAACGATGCAATGCAGACATTCCCAGATCGAGTCTTCCATTCGCAGTCTGCAGGATGATCCAAACCATAAATTAGTAAACATTCGACAATCTAATCTGATACACGATAGATCCATCACATCTAAACTCAATCTGAGTTACATGTAGCGTTCCTCTTCTTCGAAATGTTAGCTAAGGTAATCGATCGATCCAAGGAATTTGACAGGTCTACCTGGAGGTGTTCCGCAACACATGCTTCTGTCATCGATGTGCTCGACTTCCAAGCCGATCAACCATGAGCCCAAGGAAACATCTTCGTTTGCATACTTATGGAGTATTGGCCTACGCAGATGACACACATTGATCAGTCAGTGCATGCGGTCATCACTTAGCTAAGGGGCTAAAGAAACAGAACATACGCGTTTGTGGAGATGTACAAAGCAAGGTCTTTGGAGATGGCGTAGATTTGGCCAGTCGCATGTCTGAAGTACTTGTTTCCTTCCTCACCAAATTTCCAGTGTTCGGGTTCGTGATATTTCACGCCCCTGTTAGAACACCAGCATGAGAGAGCCATATATATATATATATATATTTATATATGATTAGATTAGATTAGATGAAGTACTTACGTTTGGAACAAAACCGGCCCAGATTTCATGCAGCCCATATAGACTCTTGATTTGCCTCTGTACCGAGCGAGATTCGTAGTAAGGATTCCTGTAAGGATAACAAAAAGATAAATATCTCTCTTTAAAATCAGATAATGGCATTCGTTCAATTTAAATCACATAGTAGATATCGTGTGTTCGACCATGGATTAATTCATTTATGTAGATAAGATGGTTTCTTTAAGCCAATGATTTATTGTTTTTTTAGTGATAAAAAAGTGAGAAATTAGTAAATATTTTTGGACTTCTAATTAGATTTTAACTATTTCAAGTTCGAAGGTGTCCTAATTAGATTGAAACTTGATGAAAGGAAGAGATATAAACCTTCGCTTTTCTAGATTTATATGAGAGTATATGTAAGGGGTTTTGACCTTAAGGGATTTTTCTTCTATAACGAAGAATTTTATTTTCTCATAACTATATATTTTTTATTATTGGCTTATAAAATTTCTCTTTCTATTATGAATTTTTGGCCAAAGATGTCTTTTATGTATGCATTTTTATAATTAATTTAAAGAATTTATCTTTCTATTCGGGCACTCGTGATCTCTACCGTCCATCAACTCTAGTTTTCGAAAACACTTTTTTGTTTTCGTTTCCTGCTTGTTTTAGAAGGGAAGGGAAGGAAAGGAGGTGACACGCACAAATATAAATATATAGGAGTGATTTGCGATAGGAGGATGGGATGGTTATTACAGGAGACATAAAAGAGAAGTTGCTTGTGTTATAGCTCCCCATGCCACCTAATCTCATCTAAAGAACAACATCCCAAATGGCTGCGTCGCTCTCGCCGCAGCTGCTGTGCACATCCTTCATCCTGTCCACGGACTTGCAGACTCCGCTGCATGACCAGTCGAACGATGCAATGCAGACATTCCCAGATCGAGTCTTCCATTCGCAGTCTGCAGGATGATCCAAACCATAAATCAGTAAACATTCGACAATCTAATCTGATACACGATAGATCCATCACATCTAAACTCAATCTGAGTTACATGTAGCGTTCCTCTTCTTCGAAATGTTAGCTAAGGTAATCGATCGATCCAAGGAATTTGACAGGTCTACCTGGAGGTGTTCCGCAACACATGCTTCTGTCATCGATGTGCTCGACTTCCAAGCCGATCAACCATGAGCCCAAGGAAACATCTTCGTTTGCATACTTATGGAGTATTGGCCTACGCAGATGACACACATTGATCAGTCAGTGCATGCGGTCATCACTTAGCTAAGGGGCTAAAGAAACAGAACATACGCGTTTGTGGAGATGTACAAAGCAAGGTCTTTGGAGATGGCGTAGATTTGGCCAGTCGCATGTCTGAAGTACTTGTTTCCTTCCTCACCAAATTTCCAGTGTTCGGGTTCGTGATATTTCACGCCCCTGTTAGAACACCAGCATGAGAGAGCCATATATATATATATATATTTATATATGATTAGATTAGATTAGATGAAGTACTTACGTTTGGAACAAAACCGGCCCAGATTTCATGCAGCCCATATAGACTCTTGATTTGCCTCTGTACCGAGCGAGATTCGTAGTAAGGATTCCTGTAAGGATGCAAAGAAAAGGATGACTCAGTGCACAAACTCTTATTATGCTCGTTCGTCGGGCATGGAGGCAATGCGAAGAGCAGACCGAGATTGACATGCACGTCGTCGTCGACCTTGAGGTAGAAGTCGGCGTCCCAGATGGCGACGGCGGTGGCAAAGTACACCCGGGTCTTGGAGGAGAGCTCGTGGTATCCCTCCAGGTGATCCAGCCTTAGGAAGTCCTTGGTCTCCTCGTCCTCTGCGTCGATGGCGCGGTCGAGAGCTCCGCCGGGGGTGGCGCTGTGCCCGATCATGAACCGCACCACCACGCTCTTCTCCTCCTCCAGTCTCTTCAACTTGGTCCCTACGGCGCAGTTGTATTATACGTAGCACAGTTCATGCACGCCCTGGATGGGAAGGATTTAGGGGGTACCTCTTGGCATCCAAGTTTGTCGAACCGATTCGCGCCTCTTCTTGCTGCTGAAGCCGGTGTTGATTCCGATGACGGCGAATGCCTTCTTCAGGCCCTTGCCGTGGCCGGAGGAAGACGAGCCACCGTTGGAGTTCATCCTGGCCACTGCCAGTTCCATCTCCAACGATGAGATGGACTTGTCCAAGGACCTTGATGGGAAAGAAGAAGCTGTATGAGCAGACGAACTTCGCGGTGTGGAAGGAGAACACCTGTGCTCACCGAATCGCTTGATGAGTCTTCGAAACTTCCCTTATGATATCCCTCGGATTGGCCTTCCCTGATCTCTGTGAACGCACACACACGCACGCACGGGAATGAATCTCTAGTTCGATCATATGCAGCTCTGGATGGTAGTGGTTTAGAGGAAGCTTACTGTTCTGTTCTCGCAGTCTTGTGATGACCGTGGCATGCTCGACTCACAAGAAGAAGAAGAAGAAGAAGAAGAATAAACGAATCTTGTTTTCTTTTCCGATGGCAGGAAGCTGACCGGCCTGCTAAAGACGAAGGCCAGCAAGAAGCAGGCGAAGCAGATCACGGCGATTGCTCTTCCCGGAGACGGCCGACCGCGCGGCTTCTTCTCCGGCTGCTGCGGTCTCTCGCTGACTGCCTTCACCAACCCACCCATCAAGCTCATGCGATACCAAACAAGAATAGAGTATGGGCTTAACCGAGAGCCTTAGAGGAGCAGCGGCATGGCGATGCCAAAGCGATTTATACCACCGTGGTTTGCTTCTCCTGTCACAAAGCTTGAGAGAGACCGCAGGAGGGCGGGGGCGGAGAGAGAGAGAGAGAAAGGAGAGAAGAGAGAGAGCATTAAGTTAATGATCGATCCCTATCGCAGCACTAAATGAATGGGATGCATAACTCAACGCTGGCGATGCCGCGAAATGGTTCAGTTTGCAAGGCTCTTTGTGTGAACTCACCTCATGCAATTCCTGTGTTCTGCAATGGTGTAGAGAGAGAGAGAGAGAGAGAGAGAGTGCGTGTGGGATGATTGGAGGCTCTCGGAAGTTACTATCACTCTTAAACTCATGGCTAATTTAATTTTAAATTAGGATTTGCGAATGATCAATATATTATTTTTATGACTCTTGAATCTTAATCTTTCAATCTTACTTGTGATTGTTAACTCGAACCCTAATTTCTCGGTGAAATGGAAACAATCTTATCATTATATCAAGACTCTAGTGGATAAAAAATTAGGTTTCATTCACATCAGATCTGTTAAAGCATATATTAGTTTTTAAAATTAATATTCACCCAATTAAATTTAGGATATTAATTGTTCATTTATCCTATCAAAATTCAGACCACTTTGTTCGATGGTTGACTTGTGGGGATGTTGCTTCTTCTTCTATTTAAGAACTTTATTGAGCAGACTTCATCTTCTTTAAGTTCTTCTCGCTGAAAGATTGTGCTTGCTTCGCTCTCGTTTTGGCTTGCAATTATTATTGATGAGGAGGCCTTCCATCCATCCACCATGGTATCCCCCCACAAACCGCCCCCTTGGGTGGGTCGATGTAATTATCAGAACAGGTAGGAGATATCGGGTCCATATCCAACTTTATTTCCACCTCCTTACTTTAATCCTTCATGAGGACTTCAATTCTTCGTGCCGATTACGTGAAAGCTGCTGCAGTTGTAGGATTTATATTACCTTTCAGGAAAAGTTATGACGAGTGTTTCTGTAATTTGTGTGTATAATGAAGGATTTCTTTTTCTTTCCTTATATGTAATTAACCTTAGAAAAATAAATAAAAAATTATGGAATTGCCACGTGAGAACATGCGAGCATGTCCCCGATCGCATGTTTATTGCATGCTCACCACGTAACTCCAAAGTGATCAAGATATTATCATCATCGTGACAACATGCGATCATGCCCCATAGCATACAGATGCATCCGACCCACGATCGGATGGACCAAAATCAAGATGGACCGATCCGTCACCCGAAGCCCACGGCAGGGTCTTGAACCGGACTAAAACCCTTCCGCCCTCCTCCGAGACGGCGGCGTCGTCCCGTCCCATGGCGAGCTTTGTCCGAACCCGCCTCTGCGACCGCCGCGCGTCCGCGGTCTCTCGCTCCTACGCCGTGGCGGCCGCCGCCAGACCTTCTTCCGCCTCGCCCAACTCGGCGAACGAGAGACCTTCCGCGCTGAAGCCGGAGACGGTGGAGGAAGAGGAGGTCCCCACGTCGGGCATCTGCCGCGCCCTTTCGGAGATCCTCAGGGAGCTTAACAAGAAGGTCCCCGATTCGCTCATCAGGACCCGCGTAGAAAACGGCGTGGCCACCAGACACATCCCTTGGTTCGCCTCGCCTCTTTCCACCTTCTTATCTTCTCTCTTCTTCCTTCCTCTCCTGCTTTCATCCAGCTTGCCCTAACTGTTGGGGTTCGAACGTAACTTCTCTTTTGACCTTGATGTCATGGTTGGAGTGGTGTTGCAGAGTCGTGGTGCTATGTTTGGTATCAAAGACGAAATCTTTGGTGCCTAACTTAGGTTGGGAAGCTAACAAGCTTCGTGTCTTGCTGGGCCTGCTGTATATATAGCTTTCATCATTTTAGCTTAAATTGGTGTCGTTTTACAGAATTTTCAGTTTACTTGGTGATATATGATGTATTTTCTGAAGAACAATTCACTGGATCTTGAATTTGTTAAAATAGGGTTTCATTCTACCTGTGGAATGAAAGGGAAAATTGTGGTAGCTTAAAATTTTGAGTGGAATCTCGGTCTTGTTAGTCCTTAAGCAAAGATGTGTGTTTCCTTTTGTGTTCTACCCTAAAGTAAAAAAGGATGACATGTAGGTTTCTTGAAAGCTCAAGGGATGGCTCTGGGTTTGAGTTCAAATGTTTGTTGGAAATTTAGAGGGTCTTTTAGTAGGAAAAAAAAAAAGAGGGGGGGGGGGGGGTTGATTTTTTCTTGATGTGTTTGACGACTTGGGTTTAAGCATCTATGTTGTGTTTTGATAGAAATTTTGGATTTCTTGTACTTTGGGTGGTTCCTTGTTTTGACTTGTTAGACATTTGGGTATCTGTCGCTCTGTTGTGATTGAGATCTTTGTAATGTTTTATTATCTTCCTCATGTTGATTGGTCTATATTTAACTTTGATTGTTGCATGTGTGTTCATGTTATCATCATTATTATTTGGTTGGCTGTTGTATTTGCTCTATGCAGTATGCAAGTTCATCAATCACGGTCAGTAGTAAGATGTTTATTTAGACACATATCAGTTCTGACATTGTTTGGTATGTTTTGTTTTCTCCTGCAAATTCTCAAATGAAGTTCCAATATGACAAAAACTAAGGTTAGCATGTACTTTAGACTTTTTCGGTTGCCTGAATAGTACAAGATGTATGGGCATCCTTAATCATATATTTACTACCTGATCCCATTTTATTCCAGGAGTCAGTAGTCATTCTTTATGTGCATATTTGTTGAGTTGAGCATTATTTGAATTTGCAAGTTGGACATTTCCATCTACCTTTGTACGCTCCTTTGTGACCTGGGAGACCAGAGTCGAAGTCACGAAGATAACTTATCTACGTTTAGAGATGTAAGGTCACAAATAGTGACCCTCCCTAGACCCCACATTGGCAAGAGCCTTGTGCATCAGGTATGGCCTTTTTACAATTCCATGTCAGCACAAGGCCTAGAAATTGAAAGAGCAAGAACTTTGGATTGAAAACTTAAATTTAACCTACTTGCCAACCTCTTGCTTAGTGAAACTGCATCGGAACCCAAGATCATCAATGTTACTACAGTTTCACACAGCACATTTTTAAATCGTGACTACAGATCTGCACAGAACATTCTTAGCAACTGTATCGACATCCTCAAACCCATTTAAGGTCCAACGATGCAAGAACCTGAAGCCGCACATAAACATCTAATCCCTATCTACACATTGGTTGAGAAAATGGAGTTTTGAGGCTTCCTAGTATGATTCCTACTATGTGTAGTTTCAGTGCTCATTTCTTTGGATCAAAGATGAACCTTTGCTTGTCTTATGGTAAGGATGTTGTTTTACAAATATGTTCATATCTTCGACACATATTGCAAGCTTTCATTCACCATTTCTCACATCCACTGCTTGCAGGCACTTCATCAATCGAATTCTGAATGTACATGCTCCTGGTATCTAATTTCTTTTAGCTAACCCTGTTGAACTTCAGATATCATTGCAAATGATGGAAATTTCAAATATTCATTTGCTTTTGCTATGTTCTGTAGAATGGTCTGGTGAGATTCGAAGCATTGTGTATTCAACGGATGGGAGTTCAGTCTCTGTTGTTTATCGTGTAACTCTATATGGGACAGATGCTGAGGTACATTTTCGTCAGACCTTGCAAATTTAGTATGAATGTTGTCGAAGCAAGATGACATACATATTCACATTTAGGCCTGCATACCGAGATAAAAGGGTTTATGCATATAACCGCTACATATTCACACCATGGTCCACCTTAAACATGTTGCAGTTTGGTACTACTTCATGAAGTTTTCCTGAGGATTTTAACCGTAAGATAAATTACACATATCACATAGCCTTGTGTATCAGAACAAATGGGTGCATGCAACTCCGATGAATTTTCCACAGAAAACCTGCTAGGCTTGCACGAGATAGCTTCTCTGTTGATACAATGACTTCAAATCAAGATCTCACTTAAATATGTATAGATGATTGATATATATCTCCAACTGCATGATGCTTTGTAATTTTCCTCTTATTTGGATTCATCAGTTAATTCACCTTAGTGAGAAACACCTCATCTGGTATTAATTTACATTCCCATGAATTCTAGCATCCTCCCCTTTCCGTGTAATCAGATGACTTGTTTATCTATTATGCTGATGAAAGCTTTCTTCCTAATGACCGACTGTTCCTCAGATTTATAGAGAAGCAAGTGGAACTGCTTCTCTTAAGGATACGGAGCACGGAGACCCTGTGCAGAAGGCAGAAGCGATGGCATTCCGAAGAGCTTGTGCACGCCTTGGACTTGGACTTCATCTTTACCATGAAGACACATCATAAAACTATAATTTCTGCTTACCATGGTGTGCAACTTGGTTTGCTTCAGGTTTTAGTTTTGGAAATATTGTATTTGCTGTTCCTTGTGGATGAGTAGTTCTTCCACAGCATTCATGCATGTCCTTGTTAGAGCAATGCATGTTTTTGGGTGAAAGTCAATGCTAACTGTAATCGTGAAACATTTTACTTGTGAGAGATGAGTTAATCATCATGCTTTTGTTAAAGTCACTAGAAATAGTCTTGGCTATTGGTACCGTTTGATCAAAATCATATCACTTCTGCACCTTAGCTTAGGAAGAGTCATGGGATTTAACATGGATCTAACGGCCCCAGCTCGATACCATGTCAAAATTTTAAATGCTATAAATGTATCCAAATTAGGTGAATTGATAATGATCGAAAAATTAGCATGGTTATGATGCTGAATATAGTGTGATCGAGTCACCACTTCACATAATTTTTTTCTCCCTATGTAACATTAGTTCCATAATGCTTGAGCTCCTGTGCTAACTCACAAATGAAGAGGAGAATGCTAGAACAGAATTGAATTCCATCTACCAGTTTAGTGATTTAGATGCACTAGTGGCCAAGAATCCCTTGGGGTTGACATGATTGAATCAGGATACAACAGCTTGTTCGCAACAGAACAATTGATGAAGGCCAATCGATTCCACCAAAGGATAGTACAAATGTTTCTTCATTTCAAAGTAACGCAGATATTATTTTGATTTCAAATGATGTACTCCTAGATAGATCATGAAAGAATAAGATATCTTCAGACAGAATAATCAACAGAACTATATTGTGACTCGAAATCAGAAGCACCAAATGAAGCTGCACTTACGTATACAAATTGAGCAGTTGAAATTCATGAAATCTAAATTCACTCAAGAAAAAGATGTTATAGATGAATATATCCAGAACTTTAATGAAGACAAACACAGTTGTCTCTCTTTTATATAGCTGAATCCTGGAAGGCAAAGGTATATATAATAAGGAAAATGGTAAAAGAATATTTAGCTTACTATGATGAAGCACAGAAATCCTATACTGCAACATCAAAACATCATAATCTACAGATACAGAAATCCTATGCTGAGAACTCGTAGAAAAATATTCTGTATGCTTCTGATGAAAACTAGGGTTAGAGTGTTAAAGCTTTATGCTTGATGCAGTCCATAAAATAATTAAAGTTTCTACAAACACTAGATGCTACTAGAAAATCTCATCTTTGGGAACTGAAAAAATAAAAAGGCATGAAAACCCTACCCTGGTGCTGCAAGACACCTGATGCAGAATGAACTTGGCAACATTCACACTAAATAAACATGGATGTACAACTGACAGACAAAAAGGGCAAAAACAGATGGGAGAAACAAAGTAGGCTACATGATCCATATGTAAAGAACATATCCAAGAACTTTGGCCCTAAGTGCATCATCATATCCTCTCTCTTAAAGAAATTGCATACTTTCTGTGCATATACATCTATAGCATAAACCAAATTTATAGTTAGCAATTTTATCTCTATCATCATGCTACTAATCATTCAACATTTCTAATTACACAAATTCAATCTTCTTTCCAAATCATCTAGAAACACAGTGCAAACCCTTGCACACTGCCAACCAAACAACAAACGAGATCAAACAAAGGATAACACCCGTAGCAATAATAATCTTTACCTGACGCCGCCATAATTCACGTCCTACCAATTGTGGCCTGCTCGAGCTTAAGCTCCTCTGCAGGGGCGTTGGCTCCGTCGCCACGTCCACCTTTACATTCTTATCATCTCCGACAACACTACCATAATGCTCGTCATTCCTTTGCAATGTTTCCTTCGTGGAAGTCGTGGCTTCATCAGAGACATTCCCCTCCTCACAATTCTCCTCGACCAAAAGCCAGGATTGGTGGATGTTCTCCAGTGATGAGATCAAATCCTCGATGACTCTAACCAGTTCGTCTTGGAGGCCATCCTCGGGGGCCTTCATGAAGGCATCCCTTATGTTCTCCAGGAACTGGAGCACTGCCAAGTTGCAGACGCCAGGGTCGAGGATGGCGAGATAAGTATAGCCATCCGCCATCAAGAACCCAACGGTCCTCACGCCGGTCGTGTGGAAGTACCAAGCGTGGAAAGCCGGGGCGTTCTCGAGGCATTCGGCGGCCAAGATCTCCAGCTCCGGGCCTCCGCTGTTGTAAGAACACATTGCTCTGTTCCCTTGGGCGACGCAGCAGTAGACCGTGTTATGGACCGGCGGACTCATCCGAGATCTCCTCCGCCTCTATGACTTGTGAATTGGATGAAACAAATTCGCCCTCGCTTCTAATGTCGAAACGAAGAATTGGACAAAACTATGTATCCCAAGAACAAGTCTTGATCTTAGGGTCTTGGGTTTGTGCCCACGGACAATCTCAAACGATTCCTAGGGGATCTCAAGCCAGGGATTGAAGACGATACCCCCAAATCTAACAATTCCTCGACATGAATTTCGTTCGAGGACCAAAAATTACGACTGAAGAACGATTTTTTCCTTCTTCTTTCGCCTCCGGAACAAATTGGAGAGAAAAGAAAACGCCTTCTTAACTCCCGAATCTAATCTAATGCACTTCCAAATGCAGGTTCCTGAACAGAGAGACAGAGATGCAGTAAAGAGTAGTACCAAGAACAGGTGATCGATTGCCTGGAAGCACACGTTGACGTTGGGACTTGACTTCGATCACCACCCAAACGTCCACCTCGCGCCATTTCCAAGAGCTCGATAGAGACTGCTTTCACGTGGATGCCTTCTATAGGCGGCTGGAGGCGCACTCGCAGCACTTCTCCTATCCGTGTCTGCTGCACCCGCACGCGTACCTGCCTCGTGATTGCAGATATCGGGCGATCCCACACCGTTCCTGGACCAACTAGGCAGGTAGGGCGACGGGTAAACAATTAAAGAAAGAGATCCAAATTGAGAGAACAAAGTAACCAAATTGGTTTAATGGGTTGACAGTGTCTTGAACGGTTGAGCGATGGATTACACTTCCGATTGACTCACTCTTCTTCATTAGACTAGTAATGAATGTATTGACCAGCCAGCCACTTGAACCTGTCAAAGACGTTCGCTGGGACGATTAAGACAAGCTTAGAAGTACTTCCTTTGTGTCAATGTTTTGATCTTCAACTTGTTTGTAAAGTGAAATAGACATGAGGGAAGCTTACGTGAGTCGATTAATGAGAGAGTAAAATTTTGTCAAAATGTCAAATCAAGTGACATATACATGAGGAAAGCTTACATGACTCTTGATGAAAAGATAGTGTAAAATGTACAGTTAGGCCCAACTCTGTCTTTCCACCATTCCATTTGAACATTTCATCAAGCAGGCTGTTAGCAAAGGGAAAAGCGAAAGCATCCTGAGCTTCTTGTTGCTGCTGTAGCTTGATATATCAACGTTGTTGCCAAATTGATTCTGGTCTAAGAGCAACAGAACCACACAAGGCACAAAATACCTGCTCAATCTGCTGAACATCAATCAATTTTGTGAGAAAAGTAGCAAGACTAGTTGAAAATGTCAAAACACCATGTACAGTTCAAAGACATGTAGTTGGCCATCTTAATCAACCAGCAATGAGGATACTATTTGGTTGCAATAGGCACATATATCTTTTAAGTTTCTGATGATGTGACTTTAATGGCTCTCCTCAAACTTCCAAACCTATTTGATAATGTTACCAAGAATTATATCTCCTTTTTCTCTATGAAATCAACAGACAGATAAGGAACACTAAAATGCTTTAGCTTTTCTTGTATGCTGTAGAAAACCTTCATAACATGTTTGTAGGTCCTTCCTGTCTTTATACTGACAAAGAATGTGTAATCTATATACACCCAAATTAATCTTATTTTTTTCAGAGGAATAAATTACGTCATAATTCTTCTGGTCTAATTCCTTGGATTAAAACATAAGAAACCAGGTATGAAGCAAGTAATAAATTTATGATTATTTCTTTTGCAAGCAATATTTCTTTGGAAGAGTAGACAACAGTGATGAAGTGACCACATGAAACCAGTGAAAATCCCAAGCAAGTCTAATGCAATCAATGCATGAGAAGGAACGATCAACAAGAAGATGGGAAGTGGAACAGTCACCTGTTATGAGATTATATAAATTCTAACCAGTCTTTTTTCTTTTTTTTGCCCTAGTGAGCTCTGACATATCTCAACATGTTCATTGTACCTCAACATTTCCATCATGTTCCACTTTTCTTCTAACCACAGTGATCTCACAGTGATCTCAACAACATGCTCTCTCCAATCTTACCATAGTTATAAAGCTTAATAGCCTCTTGAAACCTCAAGCAGTGAATATAGTCATTTGAAAGCAAAACCTACACCATAAAGCAAAACCACCAAAATGCCCAACCATTTCCTGTGAATTGAAGTGGCAGCTACAATCCTAATAACCCCACATCTCCATAACCTCCATGAGAAAGATACCTCAAGCTCCTACAGTGCATTACCTGAGAAGTTCATTTTAGTCTCCTACAAAATCTTCTCCATTAACTAGCATTCCTCGAAGAAACACATCTAAACTCATTACAATTATTATTTAAAATGATCAAATACTGCACTTGAAAAGCATAAGTAATTTAAACCTCTATGACATTTCCATCGAATCTCTGCCGACCACTATTTCTAGTTTCTACAAATGAAAAATCTACTCGGTTTACTCACAGCAATGCCTTCAAATTGATATGGCGACCGGAAGCATGGGTGGAGACCCGGAGTACGAATTTGGCGACGCAGCAGGCTCCAGGAATAGCCGGAAGTACTGTCCTGTTGAATCGAGAAAGCATAAGAGAGGCAGAGAATCTTGAATCAAAAAAGCAGACAAGAGGGGTCGAGGTTGAGGAAGGCGAAGCGAACCGGTTCCAGATGCCGATCTTGAAGGCATCGGAGAGCGGCGATAGTAGCAGCAAAAGAAAAGAGGACCTTGAATCGAGAAAATAGAGGCAAGCGGCGAGAGAGGGGAGGGAACCAGTATAATACATTAATTGCCGCTATAAAGAAAAGGATCATGAAATTAGCTTAGAGAAAAAAAAGGTCCCACCGGGATTCGAACCCAGGTCGCCAGATTCAAAGTCTGGAGTGCTAACCACTACACCATGGAACCCGATTATGTCTTCCGGTTTCTAAACTTATATATATAATTAAATATAAGAGATAAAGTTACCTACAGCTCAAATTAAACCCCATCGAAAATATTCGAGTACAATTCCGACGAAATATGGATATTTTAAGGAAATTCAACCCACGATTATTCCTAAAGGAATATTAAAAATCAAACTAAATTAAGGTTATGTTTTAAAAAAATATTAGGAAGAAAAGACCACTTTATCAAGAATCTCATAAATCAATAATTACATGAGTAATCTTTTTTTATGTCTCTAAAAAAAATTAAATTTTTAATAATATAATAATTTTTGATTGTCTGATACGTACAAGGGTTAAAAGTCAACCAAGATGCACTTCCTAAGATGTCAAAATAAATAAATAATAATAGTTCGAGACCCTTTACAAGTTAGTGTCAAAAACATATGATGCTCTTTTTATAGTACAATAAATAATCATCAGATTGAGATCGTGATAAATGCTAGGAATGATTATAACGTTATCCAGCCAATAATAAGATGGTAAAATTATGTGTCAAATTTAGAGATATATGATAATGATTTACTAAATCAACTTTGCAATCAGTAACAGGTCAACCTCATACACTTGAATCATCTGAGTAGACTTCCTTATTAGCTCCATGGTGAATGTGGTTGGAATGTCGGTTAGAGATGAGTGGAGATGACGTATCGTTATATGAGGATGACATGTCAGTGATAGCTTACTTGTCATATCTTCCTTTAACAAAAGCTTAAAGGGAATTTTTTTTCTTTTTTTTTTTGCGCTAGAAGAATTATCTTGTGAAATTAGAAAGTGGGCAATTGCTTATCTTATAAAATACATATTTAATAGCACTATATATATATATACACACACGCTAACGAAGGCTGAATAATCTTATTCTGTGCACTAAAAATGCAGGTCATAGATCATTTATGTTTGCTTCGTTCAAGCTATTCTTACAAATATAGCAATCAACTTCAATTATCTCAAATAAACTTGATGAATATGATGAGAATCGCCTCATATTACAATATATAATTATAAATGTAATATTATATACAAACAGGCTAATTACATGATATATTATCTCATGTAGTTAGTTAGTTATCTTTAGCATTCTGGTATTTATACTTTAAATACCTTTAGCATGCGACGTAATGGCCTAGTACGTCTGTAGTCGATGAGTCGAGTGAATTATTATAAAGATAATAATTCACTAAGCGAAAAGGAGTTCTGATAGGTATGACTCACGGCAAGCTTGATATTGGGCCTAGAGGGTCACACACATATGATAGGAGTTGCCACGAATAGAGGTTCGGATATGAGATATCCGTCGGAGCCCCTATCTTATTGGATATCCAATAAGCCCCTAAATTATTGGATCCTATGGATGATATTTAATAAGAGCCAATGAGAGATTATTAGATAAAGATCCATTAATCTAAGAGGCTTGGGTAGTTGGATGGAGATCCAATACTCAATACGGTAGGATCCATTACGGTTAAGTTGATATGAGGCCTCTATAAATAGACTAGAGGCTTCTTGGTTGCCACCTCATATTCTCCTCTCCCCTTCTCCTCAGATAGCAGGTGTGGAGATTTGGGCAACGATTCGAGGAGCGTCGTTGTAGCCCTATTGTGTGGATCACCGCTAGAGAGGAGGACGCTTGAGCTCCTTCATCCCCTCCTACAGATTTGTAGGGATTCAGGGATATACGATCTTCCTAGGTAACATAACTACATCACGCGTGGTTTTCAGTTTCGTAGATTTTGTGCACTAATCCATCACGCTTGGTTTTCAGTTTCGCAGATTTTGTGCACTAATCTTTGCATGACGATGAACACCTTTTTGGAAAATTTGAGATTTTTGTTTTCTGTTTTTCCGCTACGCATATGATGTGGCCTCTAGATTTCCTTACAGTGGTATCAAAGTTAGGTTGTTCGTGCGAAAGATTGGTTTTGAATTACGTGTGTTGTGTTTTACAAAATCTTTTGACGTTAGCGCAAAAGTGAAAAAGGGCAACAACCATTGCTAGCCTTATTGCCCACGCAGGTTGGCCAATGGTTGCTTGTAGCCTTGGTCGAGGCCTAGTCACCAGCGTGCAGGTGGCTGACGACCATCAGTTGGCCACTTATGGCCGGGAGCCTACGAACCGCAGGCAGGTAGCCGCACGGGCGACACCGACAGGTGGCCTGCCCGCAAGGATGGGTGGCACCCGCAGTGATGACACCTATAGGCGCTGCGGGCACTGCACCCACGGGCAGAGGCGCCTGCGGGTGCGATAGTGCTGCCCACGGGCAAAACCGCCCGCGGGTAGGGGCGTGCCCACCTGCAATGGCCGCCGTCGGTAGGGTGGCAGGGATGAGGTTAGGGCATTTTGGGGTAAAAGAATAATTTTACCCCTCAAAATTTAAGAAATTCTAGGTTTTGTGCTTTTGTCCTTTTATCGAAACTAGAGTTGCTAGAGCTCTTGTCGCTCTCCTTATTGTCACGTCAATTCTAAAATGGGCATAAAAATGAGATGGGGGGTCATGAAAGGAAAGGAAGCTTTGGAAGGTTAATAAGTGTGCGATTGTCGAGCTCCTAATCGATGTATTCGACAATGGTAGAAAAATATGGGTCTCCGAATTTGACCCTGAATATATTATCGTACTCATTGTCGAACGACCATCACCTCTCGTAGTCGCTCTCCTTATCAATAACAACCACTTGTGGTCTTTAATAGTGCCTTCATTTGTCATCATTAATGTCATTTATCACTACCAATTGAAACATTAAATATCTTTTTATCCTTTATTTTCATGCTTCGATCAGTAAAATTAATGATGCTAGGGTAAATAAACTTAAATATTTTACTTTTATAATTATATGTTAATATATTTTTTTAAAATGTAAAGACCAAGATGACAAAAGTAACTAACTAACTAGCAATATTAATATTAATATGTAATTAACCCTAAAACACTAATGTAGTAAACTTCCAAGTCCTTCTTTGGTTCCATGTAATCAACCATGCACAATTCAGATCGAACACCTCCCGTCTGTTCAATCTCGGATTTTGATGATGAAACTAATTGATTGTGTTTAGATTTTTAACTGCATTTTGAGTGATGCAGGTCTACTCGATCAGGATTAGACAGTTAACGCAGGAGGAATTGACGTTGCGCCGGAGGAGATCACGTCAGGATATTGGACGGCAGAAGGCTTCGGACGTCAGGCATCGGGCCAAGGAGAGCGGAATTGCGCCAAGGATATCGGGGTTGCGGAGGTCAACCGCCGATTGGGCAACAAGCCGCAAGAGAGGACGATGTGCTGAAAAATCGGATGAAGCGCCAACCAATGACGTGCCGAGCAACAGAATGTCAATTCGCGTTGTAATAATTGTCTAGATCGGAGTAGAGTTTTGGCTTGTGTGTGCAGGATTAACTACGATAACGATGAAGACATAAAGCGAAACAAAGTGTCGAAGTCAAGCGCGAAGGATTTGTTGCGAGTTCGAGAGTTCGACGGAAGTCCAAAGGTTCGTCGGGAATGCTGCCGGAACTAGCCGAGAATGAGTAGGGAGCCTGCCGAAGGGTTTTTCGGAAGCTCACCGGAAGGTTCGTTGGAAGTTCACGGAGCTTGCCGAGAAAGATCGGAGCTTGCCAAAGAAGCTAATTGGAACTCGCCAAGATCAAATCGTGAACTCTAGGAGGTTGCCGGGAGTCCGCAGAATGGTTTCCGAGAGTTTATCGAAAAACCGCCGGAAGTTCGCCGGAAGCTCCC
>LVTN01001244.1:58683-75374 GCA_001649415.1 Musa itinerans
ACATGCCTTTTCATCTGAAAGGAAAACAAAAAGATAAACTATTAGTGCTGTTTTATAACCTTTTAGATATAAAATTTTCTGAAACATATAACTTTACTTAATGAACTTGGAAGAACTGTCATTTGGCTATCCCTGGTTGGCTTCACACTGCCAAAATCAGCAATTTTAATGTGTCCATCAGCGGTGAGTAGTAAGTTCTCTGGCTGCATCAACAGGATATAGTTTTAACTTTTTAAGAAATTATGCGTACAAGGAAAAGTGTCAAACTTACATATCTGCTGTTTACCTTGATGTCCCGATGAATTAATCCTACACCATGAATATATTCTAAAGCATCAACAACTTCAGCAGCATAGAAGCGAGCCTCATCCTCACTTAGATATCCTTTCTACAGCCAGACAAATAATATAGTTTGGTGAGTAAAGCAAACATTAATAAGAGAAAAAAAGCTGTTATACAAATATTACCCTGGTTATTTGGTCAAATAGCTCCCCACCTTCACAACACTCAAGTGCCATGTCTTCAAGGTAACACCAACACATGCAATTATCAATCAACTTACATTAACCAACAGAATCAATGAAATATTTCAAACATGATTCAATGTATAAGATAAAGACTTACAAAGAGAGTGTGTATCTTGGAATGTAAAACACAGCCTGATTATACCAGGATGATCTAATTGATCAAGTACTATGCGCTCCATCTTTACATAGGATACTTTATTTTCTTTTGCAATGAACTTCTTGTCCATAATTTTCAAAGCATATACATTTCCTGTATCCTTCTTCTTTGCTCTGACTACCTGATATGGGAGAATTAGAGATCAAAACAACTATCTTTATGAACTATGATGCACTAAAGAAACTAAAGGCATGCATGCATAGAAAAGACAATATTTTTATAAAAATAATTCAATAAAAATACCAGTAAAATTGCCACAAGTATTAAACTACTTTTTCTATACTTCCTCAGAGTCCAACAATGTCTGCATATATAAGTCTTCATGGATAGTAGGATGCATGTCTAGGAAGGCAGTGACATGCAATAAGCAACAGCAGCAACAACTTCAACAACAACAACTATTACTAGAGGCTTGTTTCCAACAAATGCGAGAAAAAAAAGAACAATTCAGTTCAAGAATTTGAAGTGAAAAAGGCACCATAAAAGGCAATTAACACCTAGTACACTATAATTATTGACAACAGATGCAAGAAAAAATAGAACATATAAGTTCAAGAATTGATGTGATAGAGGCACCCTTAAGAGCAATTGTGTTTATACATGAAATGCCAACAAACCATACTCTATGATATTTGAAAAAGAAATCAAATGTTAATTATATGCAATCACAGTCAACTAACATGCCCTTATGGGCCCTCCTAGTTGACAACAAACCTATGAATCTAACTCTCGGAAAACACATGGAGATAATATGGTTCAGAACCAAATATTCACTATGAATTGATATAAGGAGCCGAAGGCAAAGAAGCAGAGGTATGGGGTAAAGAGATCACATCTAGGGTGGTCCAATGCATGATGCTACTACCAATGTGATGTCCAAAGGGGTCAATTTACACAGCGATACTGTTGCAAGCAAAGAGGCAGGAGAAATCACATGGTTGATGGTAAATAATCATGAGAAATTGAACTGTAAGGGGGATCTTGTTTAAAGATGAAAAATAGAGTGCTTTACCTTATGATGAAATAAATAATCAAAAACTTATAGTGGAACAGTCTAATCATCATGAAAAAGACAGTTGAAACTTTCAATTCATGTACACGTCTCAATATTCAATGCTTTTTCTTTGAGATAACATATCTGTTCCCCACAATTCCGCTTTCATTTTGCATCTTTAATTTTCAATTCACTTGTCCAGGAAAAGATGGAAATGGATTTACTCACTAAAATTAGCAAACAATATTCACTGATGTCTCTTCATCCTCCCCATGTAATGAGCTCATAGCAGCTGCTACCATCATCTTGCCATTAGGAAAGTTGGGTATCTCAGCACAGCGAGGTAGAGGAGACAATCTAAATCTGCTAGTCAATTAGTTGCAGAAGCACCAGGAGGTGGTGGAAAGATGTCCTCAAAGGCCATGAACCTGAACTCATCGTGTGATGGCAAGGACAACAATGGCACACCCAAGGATGGTAATGAATGTAGGAATGGGACCGAAGTCAGTGGCAATGAGGTCAAGGTAAGTTAAGGGTTCAGCTGAAGAAAAAGAACTGGAACTTCTCAGGCAGGCATAAGGAGGTAAGAGGTAGAGGCATGAAGTAGAAGATGAGAACATTAGGAAGAAGGTAGAAGAGTAACAGAGGAGGAGAAAGGGTGGCAGAAGTTACACTAGTGTATATTTATACACTACAAAGGTCAGGAATTGAGAGAGTTTCATCAAAGAAGCAGTTTTTAATGTCTATTTCAAATCAACAAAGCAAAAAATCAATCTTCCTGGTTTTATCTTATCTATGGTCAGAAGGAACTCTACAATATTTATATTTCTTAAAAGAATATATCGAAATGCAAAATATTAATCCGTTGTCTCTTTGGTTTGTCAAAGAACTACAGCATATTGTTATGCGATCAAACACATGTTTCTAATGAACACAACCCTGGAATTTCATATGAAAAATAAAAAACAAGAAAGCACGTATTGTCAGAAAACAAAACAATATAACTAATACATTGCTTATTGTGCATAAGCCCAAATACACTGGCAAGAACTGTGGTAGATACAAGGAGGAAGAAACCATCAGGGACAAACTGGAAACTTGGCCCCTCTTCCTTTCTTTTATATCATTTTGGAATCCAGAAGTACGAATGAGTGCACAAATCAGGTAAATGTTCCTACAGATACTCTATATTTCGATTGCACAAGACCCAACTTGTTGCCTGCAAATCTTATGGTCTAAGGGCATGTAGCGAATCTAGATGTTATATAAAGCTCCCTACACATTATTGCAGCTCCCACTCGTCGATTCCTTCCGTCTATTAATCAACAGCAGGCCCAATCTCTTTCATCATGCATTCACATGTAAACAACGAGGACGAAATATCTCAATCCCGTGCACTTTATCAGAACCACCAAACCATCGAAAGAACATGTCGGCTTTGCAGCTGTTTACCGTATGACAATGATATTTTTCCCTTTTTTCTTTCATTTTTTATCTTTCTCTATGATTACATTGAAATAATTCTGCGTGGGCAGAGTAACAGGTCTGATAACAGAGACGGGAAAGGAAGAAGCAGCAAACAGATCAGGAAGGCGATCAAAATAGAAAGAGAAAAGATCGAACCTGCGAGTAGGAACCGACGCCAAAGACCTTTCCCAGCTCGAAATCCTTGATGGTGAACTGCTCTTGCGGCGCCCTGAAGGCAATGCTGTTAGTCCTCTGCACCACCTTGCCGCCAGCGACCCCGCGCGGCAACGGCTGCTGCAACCGAAGCTTCGCCTCGAATTCCCTCTCCATCGCCTCCGCGTCCTCACCACCGACGGCCCTCATCCCTCGCCCCCCGCCAACTCCACCGGGGATATCTACTCACCGATGCGCATCATCTCTTCTCGGGGCGAGCGACGAGGGCCCGTCACGGCCTCCGAGGAAGGGAGACGGTCAACGAACGGCCGCGAATCATCAGATTCCCCGCCACCTCTCCCTGCCCGCCTCTCTTTGGCCCCGCCTTCGTCAACTCCTCTTCTGATAAAAGGGGAAAAAGCGAGGGCTTTCGCCTGCCGCCGCCGCAGCCTTAAATCGAATCTTTGGAAGCCGCCCCGAGGAGGAGGTCTACTAGTTAAAAATCGCATCTTTTTGGTCGCGGCTTGGCTAAAAACAGGAATTCCGTGGGAGGGCGAGGAGAGGAGAGGTTATGGAGTTGGGAATCGGGGGATGGAGGAGAGACTGGAGAGGAAAGAGGAGTTCGCACTTGGTGAACTAAACTGTTTCTTTTGCTCTTCGCTCTTCTCGTTTTCTTGGTCTGTCTTTTATCGCATAAAAAACGAAACCCAATACAGCGGCCGTAAACGGACAGTTGGAGGTAGGTATGTAACCAACTCCTTTTTATTCCAAAAGCCAAAAGCGACAAATAACTTATATTATAATCGGGCGAATTATCTTAAGAGGAATTTCCTACCAAACATCCCAAAATTTCTACCTGAGCAATTTTTTAAATAAATAAATAATTAATTAATTATTTTATCATGGTTTTCCAGGACTTTCAAATATTAAGGCTCTAGGCAATAGCTTGAATTATATATATAAATCCAAGGCAATATTCATCCTCGAACCTAAACAAGAAGGATTACACTTTGGGACCAGCAAGCATCCTACCTCCAGTCACAAAAATCATGTGTCGTCAGAAAAGTTCTCCTTAGAATCAGTAGTTAGTTTCAGAAACACATATTGGAAAGGCAGATCTAGATCATGAAATGCTACCAAATATACAAGAGGCAAGATGATATGCTTTGAAATGCCAACACTATATCTTAACCAAAACAAGCATCACCTAAAAGAAACTTTCATTCCATCATGCTTCTTGGAGAGAAAACTGGACTGTATCATTAACACTAAGGCCTGTGGAAAGAAGCCCTGTAAATTATCTGCCTAAAGAGTTCATCTAAAGAAAATAACCACAGGAAAGAAAAATAATAATTTTGAAACAATCAAGTGTTATATAACTACCCAAATCAGTGGCATGCTAGCCAGGCAGATAGTATATATCTAATGAGATCTAACTGTTGAATTGTTTGTTAATGTAAATTGAAATTGCTTATTTATGTGGTATATCAATAGGATAGATAAAAGTATCCAGATTAGTAGTGAAAAGTCCAGAAGCAATAAAGCATATGCTTACATGGTTTAAAAATTGTATTCAACTATATTATTATGAAAAGGAAAAAAGAAAATATCAAAGAGGTTTGATTGAAGTTTCTAAAAAAGGATTAGAGAAACTACATTTCATAGGACAACATTCTGTGGTACATAGGAAACACAGAGATAAATGTCAGCTCATTTTTAATAGCAGCTTAACAAGAATGGCAGAACAGAGAAAGATCAACATGAAATGACTTTACAAAGACGAAAGGAAACAAAGTCAAATACCATTCCATTATCGACAAGAAAAAATAACATATATACTGTCTAAGTCAGTCTATACCATAACTTTCCATATATAATATATAAGTTGCTTCTATTGTCACTTCTGTTGCATACAAATAGACAAGAATGCAAAACCGAGCACACAAGAACCCAAATAGTTAATTGCATAACAAAACATATAATAACTAATCTGAGGCACTTGGATGAACACAAAGAAAGTAAAAAAAAAAATTAAATAAAATAAATAAAATAGGAAAAGTAGGGGTTCCCAAAGTTAAATGAAAGCTAAGGGTTCCTTACGCAAAAGTCGCTGGGCAAGGATTAAGAACTTCCGGAGGGACATATGCAGCTGTTCCAACAAAAGTACATGCCTTTTCATCTGAAAGGAAAACAAAAAGATAAACTATTAGTGCTGTTTTATAACCTTTTCGATATAAAATTTTCTGAAACATATAACTTTACTTAATGAACTTGGAAGAACTGTCATTTGGCTATCCCTGGTTGGCTTCACACTGCCAAAATCAGCAATTTTAATGTGTCCATCAGCGGTGAGTAGTAAGTTCTCTGGCTGCATCAACAGGATATAGTTTTAACTTTTTAAGAAATTATGCGTACAAGGAAAAGTGTCAAACTTACATATCTGCTGTTTACCTTGATGTCCCGATGAATTAATCCTACACCATGAATATATTCTAAAGCATCAACAACTTCAGCAGCATAGAAGCGAGCCTCATCCTCACTTAGATATCCTTTCTACAGCCAGACAAATAATATAGTTTGGTGAGTAAAGCAAACATTAATAAGAGAAAAAAAGCTGTTATACAAATATTACCCTGGTTATTTGGTCAAATAGCTCCCCACCTTCAACAACACTCAAGTGCCATGTCTTCAAGGTAACACCAACACATGCAATTATCAATCAACTTACATTAACCAACAGAATCAATGAAACATTTCAAACATGATTCAATGTATAAGAGAAAGATTGGTTCCAAGTCCTTTGGTTCAATGTAATCAACCATAACATTCTACGAGGAAGATTGGTTCCATAGAACGAACACCTCCCGTCTCGGTAACATTCTACGAGGAAGATTGGTCCGCAACGACCATGGATGAGGTTGGTTTGTCCAAGTTCCTCTTGGAAACCAATGATGTGCCTGCAATCGAATGCGATGAGCCCAACGAAGGTTGAGCCAGAGATGACGTAGCGAAGACAGTGATGCTGGTGACAGTCGCCAAGCCACCATCTGCGGCCTTCGGAGCCGGAGGCCTGTCTATGGCCAAAAACCCTTCCAGCATCTGCACAACCTTCCCCATCGACGGTCTCTACGAGGGCAGATCCTAGATGCACCAGAAGCTCACCAGTAGCGCCCTCTCCAGCTGCTCCATGTCCACGTCCTGCTCGGCGAGCCTCTTGTCCATGGTGCTCTTGATGTTTCCCTTCTCCAGCTCTTTGTACGCCCACACCGAGAACTTCTTCCAGCCAGTGTCATCTGAAACATCGAAGTTGTGCCGCCTGCTCACGATCTCCAGCAACACCATTCCGAAGCTGTGCACATCCGACTTGGATGTGATCGGGAGATAGATTCCCAAGCCATTCGGGAGCCTAAGTACTCTCGCCCGAATGCTCGTCAAAAGCACCGCCACCTGTAAAATGTTTTCAAACAAAAAGAATCTTAAAAATTTAATTATTATATCAGAGCCGGTTATGGGCCCACCATGCTCCGCCACCAATTATGTAAAATATTTTCAACAAAAAAAATCTTTAAAATTTGATTCTTATATTAGAGCCAAGTTTTAATCTTAGAACTTGTGAGATATGGGCCCACCACGCTTCCACTACGCCACTCTGATTATTATTATTATTTAACTTGGATGTAATCAGGAGATAGATTCGCAAGCCATTCGGGAGCCAAAGTATTCTCCGCCAAAAAAAATCTTAAAATTTCAATTCTTATATCAAAGCCAAGTTTCGATCCTAGGACCTGCGGGTTATGAGCCCACCATGCTTTCGCTATTCCACTTTGATTGTTATTATTATCCTACTTAGATGTGATCGAGAGATAGATTCGCGAGCCAAAGTACTTATGCCAACTCCAAAGTACTCTGATTGTCACTCTGATTATTATTATTAATTGAATTGGATGTAATCAAAAAATAGATTCGCAGGCCATTCGGGAGCCAAAGTACTCTCACAAATGCTCGTCAAAAGCACCACCACCTATGTAAAATATTTTTAACCAAAAAAAAATCTTAAAAATTTAATTCTAGAGTCCAACAATGTCTGCATATATAAGTCTTCATGGATAGTAGGATGCATGTCTAGGAAGGCAGTGACATGCAATAAGCAACAGCAGCAACAACTTCAACAACAACAACTATTACTAGAGGCTTGTTTCCAACAAATGCGAGAAAAAAAAGAACAATTCAGTTCAAGAATTTGAAGTGAAAAAGGCACCATAAAAGGCAATTAACACCTAGTACACTATAATTATTGACAACAGATGCAAGAAAAAATAGAACATATAAGTTCAAGAATTGATGTGATAGAGGCACCCTTAAGAGCAATTGTGTTTATACATGAAATGCCAACAAACCATACTCTATGATATTTGAAAAAGAAATCAAATGTTAATTATATGCAATCACAGTCAACTAACATGCCCTTATGGGCCCTCCTAGTTGACAACAAACCTATGAATCTAACTCTCGGAAAACACATGGAGATAATATGGTTCAGAACCAAATATTCACTATGAATTGATATAAGGAGCCGAAGGCAAAGAAGCAGAGGTATGGGGAAAAGAGATCACATCTAGGGAGGTCCAATGCATGATGCTACTACCAATGTGATGTCCAAAGGGGTCAATTTACACAGCGATACTGTTGCAAGCAAAGAGGCAGGAGAAATCACATGGTTGATGGTAAATAATCATGAGAAATTGAACTGTAAGGGGGATCTTGTTTAAAGATGAAAAATAGAGTGCTTTACCTTATGATGAAATAAATAATCAAAAACTTATAGTGGAACAGTCTAATCATCATGAAAAAGACAGTTGAAACTTTCAATTCATGTACACGTCTCAATATTCAATGCTTTTTCTTTGAGATAACATATCTGTTCCCCACAATTCCGCTTTCATTTTGCATCTTTAATTTTCAATTCACTTGTCCAGGAAAAGATGGAAATGGATTTACTCACTAAAATTAGCAAACAATATTCACTGATGTCTCTTCATCCTCCCCATGTAATGAGCTCATAGCAGCTGCTACCATCATCTTGCCATTAGGAAAGTTGGGTATCTCAGCACAGCGAGGTAGAGGAGACAATCTAAATCTGCTAGTCAATTAGTTGCAGAAGCACCAGGAGGTGGTGGAAAGATGTCCTCAAAGGCCATGAACCTGAACTCATCGTGTGATGGCAAGGACAACAATGGCACACCCAAGGATGGTAATGAATGTAGGAATGGGACCGAAGTCAGTGGCAATGAGGTCAAGGTAAGTTAAGGGTTCAGCTGAAGAAAAAGAACTGGAACTTCTCAGGCAGGCATAAGGAGGTAAGAGGTAGAGGCATGAAGTAGAAGATGAGAACATTAGGAAGAAGGTAGAAGAGTAACAGAGGAGGAGAAAGGGTGGCAGAAGTTACACTAGTGTATATTTATACACTACAAAGGTCAGGAATTGAGAGAGTTTCATCAAAGAAGCAGTTTTTAATGTCTATTTCAAATCAACAAAGCAAAAAATCAATCTTCCTGGTTTTATCTTATCTATGGTCAGAAGGAACTCTACAATATTTATATTTCTTAAAAGAATATATCGAAATGCAAAATATTAATCCGTTGTCTCTTTGGTTTGTCAAAGAACTACAGCATATTGTTATGCGATCAAACACATGTTTCTAATGAACACAACCCTGGAATTTCATATGAAAAATAAAAAACAAGAAAGCACGTATTGTCAGAAAACAAAACAATATAACTAATACATTGCTTATTGTGCATAAGCCCAAATACACTGGCAAGAACTGTGGTAGATACAAGGAGGAAGAAACCATCAGGGACAAACTGGAAACTTGGCCCCTCTTCCTTTCTTTTATATCATTTTGGAATCCAGAAGTACGAATGAGTGCACAAATCAGGTAAATGTTCCTACAGATACTCTATATTTCGATTGCACAAGACCCAACTTGTTGCCTGCAAATCTTATGGTCTAAGGGCATGTAGCGAATCTAGATGTTATATAAAGCTCCCTACACATTATTGCAGCTCCCACTCGTCGATTCCTTCCGTCTATTAATCAACAGCAGGCCCAATCTCTTTCATCATGCATTCACATGTAAACAACGAGGACGAAATATCTCAATCCCGTGCACTTTATCAGAACCACCAAACCATCGAAAGAACATGTCGGCTTTGCAGCTGTTTACCGTATGACAATGATATTTTTCCCTTTTTTCTTTCATTTTTTATCTTTCTCTATGATTACATTGAAATAATTCTGCGTGGGCAGAGTAACAGGTCTGATAACAGAGACGGGAAAGGAAGAAGCAGCAAACAGATCAGGAAGGCGATCAAAATAGAAAGAGAAAAGATCGAACCTGCGAGTAGGAACCGACGCCAAAGACCTTTCCCAGCTCGAAATCCTTGATGGTGAACTGCTCTTGCGGCGCCCTGAAGGCAATGCTGTTAGTCCTCTGCACCACCTTGCCGCCAGCGACCCCGCGCGGCAACGGCTGCTGCAACCGAAGCTTCGCCTCGAATTCCCTCTCCATCGCCTCCGCGTCCTCACCACCGACGGCCCTCATCCCTCGCCCCCCGCCAACTCCACCGGGGATATCTACTCACCGATGCGCATCATCTCTTCTCGGGGCGAGCGACGAGGGCCCGTCACGGCCTCCGAGGAAGGGAGACGGTCAACGAACGGCCGCGAATCATCAGATTCCCCGCCACCTCTCCCTGCCCGCCTCTCTTTGGCCCCGCCTTCGTCAACTCCTCTTCTGATAAAAGGGGAAAAAGCGAGGGCTTTCGCCTGCCGCCGCCGCAGCCTTAAATCGAATCTTTGGAAGCCGCCCCGAGGAGGAGGTCTACTAGTTAAAAATCGCATCTTTTTGGTCGCGGCTTGGCTAAAAACAGGGATTCCGTGGGAGGGCGAGGAGAGGAGAGGTTATGGAGTTGGGAATCGGGGGATGGAGGAGAGACTGGAGAGGAAAGAGGAGTTCGCACTTGGTGAACTAAACTGTTTCTTTTGCTCTTCGCTCTTCTCGTTTTCTTGGTCTGTCTTTTATCGCATAAAAAACGAAACCCAATACAGCGGCCGTAAACGGACAGTTGGAGGTAGGTATGTAACCAACTCCTTTTTATTCCAAAAGCCAAAAGCGACAAATAACTTATATTATAATCGGGCGAATTATCTTAAGAGGAATTTCCTACCAAACATCCCAAAATTTCTACCTGAGCAATTTTTTAAATAAATAAATAATTAATTAATTATTTTATCATGGCCCTTGGTTTGACCCTCTCCTGCGTCATTACCCTTCGCTACCACTCTGATCCCAAACCGATTCAAATTTTTTTAACTAACTAATAAATTCAAAAACAGTTAATCCGGTTCAATAAATTATTTTATAATTTTAAATATATAATAAAATAATTAATATATATATTCGATAAATTAGTTCGATTCAATTTAAATATTGATCAATTGTAAAATTAGGTTTTTGGGCTGATTCGATTAATCGATTTTAAACAGTTAACGATAAAAATACATCAAATCATAATCATTTATAGCATTCAAAATCAAGTCATTAATGAATCGATTCAAATCAAATCGATTTTAAACTAAGGTTCGATTTGATTTTCTGATTCGAACACCATAAAATTATAGATTTTAGATTTTGATTTCAACCCTTTTAAATCAACAACACAATCAAATTTAAAAATTATAGCTCCTCACCAGAAATCAAAGGGAGAAGCAATCGGAGACGGTCAATCTGCATTGCACGAATCTTGATGATCTTTAATTTCATATATAACCCATTTAAATCTGAAACTAACAAAGGTTATTGGTTTCACTGCTGGTAAAGTCTCCCTAAGCCATCACATATCCCTCAATACAAAGGGATTTTTGAGGGGATTTGCTCGAGAACAATAGCAACTGTTTCAATTTCTAAGGATTACAAATGGATTTCTTAATGTTTAGGACATATTACTTTCTCACCTTTGTCCTTATTGTGAACTATTCTCACACCAACTAGGACTCAAATTTTCAACAAATATCTCTCATATTTTTCATTCTATCGAAATCGAATGTAAAATTTCAAACAAAATATGTGTAATTACGATCATGAAGATAATATATAAATGTGTAGATATGCTAGATAATAAATTTGATTATCTTGATCGAACTTTATTATGGATTTTAACCATATTCAGCGTGAAGGCTCTTATCTCTTCCATGAAAGAAAGAAAATTTGATGATCGCTTCTACATTACATATATGTATATATATATATATATGTATATATATATATGTATATATATATATATATGTATATATATATATGTATATATATATATATACATATATATATGTGTGTATGTGTATATATGTGTGAATGTGTATATAAATGTATATATATGTGTATATGTATATATATATTTATATATGTATATACATATGTATATATGTATATACATATGTATATACATGTATGTGTATACATATATATATATACATAAATTGTGTGTAAAAGCTGAACTAGCATCTGCAAGTCTGTCAGCAAGAATTAGGAGCTCTATTAACTTCTTTACTTCACAAGATTTCATGCATTCCATACACCAAGTGGATCCATCACCTTCTTCGGCCTGTAATTTGTTCCAGCTACATTGCTCTTATACGTACTCACCGCCAAGCATTACAGCGTTCTGTATTTGACTTGAATCATTTCAACTGCTATCTCCATGTATCCACAAGAACACACATCCAGGTAATTAAAGGAATGCCTCATAAAATTATTATAGTATTCACAAGAATGTATAATATTTATAGCCAGAGAATACACACCAAAAATGAGAAGTAGAATATCGACCATGATTATGAGATTATTTCCATCGAATAATTTCAACTACAGGAATAAAAAAACCTTTTAGAATTGATTAACCCATGATAACATTCTAATTAAAGAGGGAAAGAATCCTACCAGATGATCTGCATGAGTAAGTTCATTTAATTGAAAGAAAATCCTACCATCCAAATGATAATCAGAATTCTTTAAATTCATGTTGTCGAGCATGCAAAAGAATGCAATATAATTGCGACCAAGATAAAAAACAAGGTAGGAGATTATTGTAAGAACAAAACATAAGATAAAGAATTTATCTATAAGTTTAGGACTTACACTGATCCATAACTGCAATAGAAATCATGTGCCATAGAGGCTTATTTTTGTGTACCAATGTAGGAATAGCTGGTGGCAATCAAACAGTTGCTGCAGAGCAACGAAAAAAGTAGGTGGCATAGTGTCATGGGACAATGCTGAATGGATGGCTATTCTCACACAACCAATCTGGATTATTTTATGATGTCAACAAGTGTGTTCACAGAACAAATGACTATATTAGACACAAAAGTAACAGTTGTGTTAATCTCTAAATGCAGATAGTTTCTGCTAAATAAGCTGAATGAGAAGTAGCAAGACAAAAAATATCTAATAGAAGTAGCATTGGTGTCTATAGAGATGTCAATGGCAACAACATGCAAGTCTCAAACTTCATACTTCATATACACAGGAAGCACAATGGCCAAGTCTGGTGTCTTGATCACAGGCAATGCCCCTTTTATCTTGACATCATGCAAGCTCCAAAAAGACACAGGCGAACCCTCCATCTAAATACAGGTTGACAGGTAACTAGTCATACATTAGAGCCTACAAAATGAATGTTCAGACTTGACTCCCATAATTCGGTACAGCCTAAATTTGGATTCATCTTGATACCCCCAATTAGCATCAAAGCCATCATTAGCCTTCTGTACCATTGCAATTATAGAAACTAGAGTTGGCAAGCACTTGACCAAATTAAAATTATGATACCCATAAGTACTGAGGCCAACCAAATTTTAATATTAGTATGCTATCACTAATACCACGAAAACAATTAAAATCAGTAATTTATTTAACATGAGTAAATGATATATATTGTTGCCAGTAAAATTATAACCGCTACAAATTGTCACCTAAGCATTAATGGGAAACCATAAAACTCAAACAACCAAAGCTATGGAACACTCCTCACATAGATAGAACCATGAGGATTGCATCATAGTCAGTGGGTCATAATGGAAAAAAGTTGCTGTAAGTGGACTGCTTGAACTACCGTATAAAGCCATAGCTTACAATTGCTTCCTTTCTTGGTTCCTGAATCTGCAGAGAAAAGCTTGAACAGAGGGATTTCATAATAATCAAAGATATAAACTAAAAAGAAAGCCTTACTATAAGTCATAGACGCCTGTAACTTTCCACTTCTATCATCTTCAGTTCAATATCAGGTCTCCAACTCAATAATTTTGAACAGAGAACAAAAGCTTACAAATGACAAATAGTAAAATTGAAGTTTTCTTTGCGGTACATCTTGCATAATAGATTACTTATATCTGAGGTATAAAATAACAAAAAATTCCCAAGATAAATAACATAACAGAAACTAATATCTTAACAATTTAGTCCAAGAGTGGTCTGATTAATCATGGCAGCCAGTCCACAACACAGAAAACAAAGCAGACCTGTCAAATATTCCACCAATCTGCACACTTGTTCCAAAATGATCAGCATGCCCACTAAAAGATTGCGTCCCAAACAACTGAGAAGCCTAATTTCATCAACAAAACTGAAGTTCATGCAAACCCGAAAAGAATCTTGTATTGCTGAAACCAAGTCAAAAAATTATGCGACCTCACATGTATTGAATAATACAGAGGAAAGAATTGTGTAAAAAAGTAGCTGCCCTCATCAATCTAATAAAAACAAGTTGATGCTAAATTTTATAAATAGCCTAACTAATGACAGCTATGAGTAATTTGTTCTCTCCAAAATCTCATGCCACCAACATCCCTATATCATAGAGACGAAGGAGAAAGGTAGTAAATAAGGAAAAAGAAATATGATATTCTCTTTTGTTGTATAACTTCAAAATTAGCTTCTATCTCGATAGAGAAAGAAAAGCCTCACTTGTCGACCATGTTGAAGATCTCATGCTCCCTAGGTGGCACCGGATATTTACGAGTGAAGCATGCATCGCAGAACATGCAGGCCTCATCCCCAAATGCTGCCTTTAGACTCTCAAGCGAGAGAAAGGCAAGTGAATCACTCCCAAGTGCCTGTCTCACCCCCTCCACATCTAGGCGATTAGAAATGAGCTCCTCGGCTCTTGGTGTGTCAACACCATAATAGCAGGATCCAATGATCGGCGGGCTGGCAATCCTCATATGGACCTCACGAGCTTTTCCGGTGTTCTTGATGAGCTGAACTATCTTGGACGAGGTGGTTCCCCTCACAATTGAATCGTCAATGACAACGACACTCTTTCCTTCGAGGACGCCATCGATTGGCGCGAGCTTGAGCTTGACGGCAAGGTTGCGCTCCTCCTGATTCGGCTCGATGAAGGAGCGGCCTACATAGTGGGAGCGAATGAGACCCTGCCGGAAGGGAAGGCCGGAGGCCTCGGCGAAGCCGAGTGCAGCAAAGAATCCCGAATCAGGGATCGGAATCACAATATCAGCCCCAGGGGCAGGGGACTCGCCGGCAAGGGCTGCGCCAAAGTTGTAGCGGGCAGCGTGCACCGGGTGGCCAAAGACGACGGAGTTGGGGAGGGCGAAGTAGACGTGCTCAAAGACGCAACATTTGCGGGGTTTCTTGGACAAGAGGCAGGAGGTGTTGATGGACATGTCATGGCTGTCGACGACGATCACCTCCCCGGGGTTCACCTCTCGCACGTACTCGGCACCGACGAGGCCGAGCGCGCAGGTTTCTGAGGCGAAGGCGACGGCGCCGTTGGAGCGGCGGCCCATGACGAGGGGGCGGAAGCCATGGGGGTCTCGGGCGGCGAAGAGCTTGTCGGCGGTAAGGAAGACGAGGGAGTAGGCGCCCTCGAGTTCCTCGAGGGCCTCGACGATGCGGGCGAGGAGGGGGCCGGAGGAGGAGGTGGCGATGAGATGGAGGATGACCTCGGTGTCGGAGGAGGTGTTGAAGACGGAACCCTTGGACTCGAGCTCGCAACGGAGAGAGTCGTAGTTGACGAGGTTCCCGTTGTGGGCGACCGCAAGCTGGCCGAAGCGGTAGCCGGCGATGAAGGGCTGGACGTTGGCGAGGGCAGAGGCGGCACCGGCCGTGGAGTAGCGGTTGTGACCGATGGCGGCGGAGCCGACCAGGGGCTCCAGCTCAGAAGTCCGGGAGAAAACCTTAGAGACAAGGCCGAGGCCGGTGCGGGAGTGAAGAGCGGTGCCGTCGGAGGATACGATGCCAGCGCCCTCCTGTCCGCGGTGCTGGAGGGCGTGTAGACCCAGGTAGCACATCCGGGCGGCATCCGGATCGCCGATGATGCCGAAGACCCCGCACTCCTCGCGGGGTTTGTCGTCGAAGGCGAAGACGTCATCGGCGTAGGAAGCGGAGAGGGGAGGAAGGGGGCGGTGACGGAGAGAAGAGCGGGGTTTAAGGGGGGCTTTGAGGAGGAAAGAAAGGAACAAGGGGGAGGAGGGCCCGGAGGGGCCGACAGACGGTGGAGGAGAGCAGAAAAGGCGGTGAGCGGCGGCGGAAGAGGAGGAGATGGCGGCGGCCATAAGAGGAGGAAGGGCCGCGCGAAGCCCACACGAGGCCGTTTGTTGGCGGGGACGACCTCGGCGGACGAGAGGCTTCGTAGGAATACGATACGGTCTGGGATTTTATAGAGGACAAGATCGGATCATAGGGACCTGAAATCGAAATCCGAAGGCGAGCCAGTTTTGGGTTCGGACAGAAGCGAAATTAATGGATACTTGTCTGCTTCTGCGAAGACAAATTGCAAGAGCTTCGCCTCCTCTTAAGGACATTATCTCAGGACTTTGAAATATCGAAATTGAGTCACAATGGTTCTAATTGAGCCCAAAATATATGATTGATATGTTGGAACGTAAGTCAGATTTTATCTGGAAATTTCTTAGAATTGGATGATAAGGAGTAATAGTCTTAATAAAGAAAGTGCATATATAAATATATATACGTATATGTTTCAATTAGGACAAATGCCGTCCTAAGTTATAGTTCCATAACTATTAAACTTAGATTTCTGGGAGCAATTTTTCATACTAACTTAAACAAAAAGAAGCCTAAAATGATAATTATTTGATATTAACTACATGAATCATTTATTATTATTGATACATATCTTAATGTAAATATCATAAAGTAAATCAATATGATAGATTAATGAAATTAATCCTCCATCTTCATCATCTTCATCCAAAAGCATGTTACAAGTCAATACTCTCCATATATATATATATATATATATATATATATATATATGACACTCTTACTCGAAGCTTTGAGAACCTCATATGTCTC
>LVTN01001244.1:75613-89311 GCA_001649415.1 Musa itinerans
TATATATATATATATGACACTCTTACTCTTGCAACCTCCATGCTTTAACAACCTCATATGCCTTATATATATTCAACACCCTTTATATTTAAATCGATAAACTGTTATCATACATCTCATGCATCTAATACCCCATACATAGGTATTTCAATACAGCACGCTCCAATACTCTTATGCATCTCTTTCGTATAACACCCAAATACATGAATGGTTCAACTTGATATGCCCCTAATGATCTTAATTGATTTTATCATCAAAATCTTGAGATTCAACACATATGTCTCTAACACTCTTTATAGTAGTTCCAAGTTAGCATGACTTATTGCCCTCATGCATCACCTACGTCCAACAACTCCTATGTTGATTATTCAAGTTAGCATGCCCTGATGTCTCCTGCGTTCGACACTCCCTACAGGAGGAGTTCAAGTTAGCATGATATGATGCCCTCACGTGTTGCCTATGTCCAACAATCCCTATGTTAGTTGTTCAAGTCGACATGCCCTGACGAACTCACATGTCTCATTCGTCTGACAACTCTATACATGTGATTCAAGTTGGCACACTTCAAGCCCACATATGGCTCATGCATTTCTCCTTATGTTGGCTCTTCAAGTTGGCATGCCTCAACTACCTTGCATGTCGCATATGTTGGACATCCCCCTATGCATATGGTTCAAGTAGGCATGCTACGATGCTCTCATGTATCTCATGTGTCCAAGACCTCTATATTGGTAGTTTAAGTTGACATTCTCGTGCATCCCCTATATTCAATGCTCTCAACGCAAATAGTTCGCACCCTTGTGACCTCATGCATCTCCTATGCTTGAATCCTTCTATGTGGAAGGTTATAGTTGGTATGCTCCAATGACTTTATGCACCTCATATGTCTAACACTACCTACGTGGATGGTTCATGCAGACTAGCATTGACATCATCGTTGTCTCATGTGTTTGATACCTTCTACTCAAGTGGTCTAGATTGTATCTAGACACTCTCTCATTTCTCATGCATCTGATACCTCATTATATGAGCAATTCAAGTTAACTTGCCCTAACACCCTCATGTGTTTGATTTTCCTATACAATGGTTGAAGTAGGAAGGCTCCAATGCCAGCACATGTATCTTGCATTCAACACCCTATGCAGGTAATTTAGGTCAACATGCATCTCTTGTCTCTTACTCACCCTATACAGTTAGTTCAAGTCCACACACCCTAACACTCGAGTACTCATGTGTGTCCTACTCCCTCTATATGGATGATTCATATTAACATGATATGATATTCTTGTGTGTCTCTTGCATCTATCAATATCTATGTGATTGGTTCAAGTTAGTATGCCTCGATACCCTCATGCATATATTTTATTTGATATTCTATGTAGGTAGTTTACGTCAGCATGCCCCAACGTCCTTATGTCTCATGTGTTTGACATTCCTCATGTAGGTGGTTTAAGTTAGTATTCCACGACACCCTCATATGTCTCTTTCATTCGATGCCCTATACATCGTCAGTTCATGTTGGCACACTTCGATGTTCTCAAGCATCTTATGCACTTGACAACCTCTATATATGCTATTCAATTTATCATGTCAGGACACCCTTGACATCTCAAGTGTTTGACACCACCTACTCGGGTGGTTCAAGTCAACATGACCAAACTCTCTCATGCATCGTATGCATTTAATTCTTCCAATGTGGGTGGTTTCAAGCTAACAAGATGCCATCGCAATCTCATGCTTTTGATGCCTCCTATGTAAGTGGTTCAAGTTGGCATGCCCGACGTGCTCATGTGACTCATGTGTTTGATTACCCCAATTGTCGTATGTTTCACATGTCTAACTCATCCTCTATAAGTAGTTCATGATGTATATCCCTATGTTCCCACTTATTTCGTGCATCCAACACCACCGTTCAAGCTAGCATGCATGAATGCATATACATATATCATGCACCTAACAATTACTACATGGGTGGTTCAAGTCAGCTCGTCATGATAATGCTCACGGGTCTTATGCATCCAATACCACCTACGTGGTTGGGTGATTCAAGTTGACATGCCCTAATACTCGTGTATATATTTTGCGTTCGACACCTCTTATATAGGCAATTTAGATAAGCATGCACTAATGTCCTCATGTATCTCCTATATATCCAACACACTATATATAATTAGTTCAAGTCAACATACCCTGAACTATGATGTATCTGATACATCTGGCACCCCCTATGTGGATGGTTCAAATTGATATACTAAGATGTTCTCATGTATCTCGTCCATTTCACTAAGCACTTCATGTTAACACACTCCAACATTCTCATGCATTCATGAATTTGATAACTCCACGTGCATGATTCAAAGTCATCACACATCGACGCATTCATACGTCTCATGTGTTAAGGACCCCATACATGGATTATCTAAGTTGATACTATTTGATACTCACGTATCTCAAAAGTTTGGTTCCTCCAACATGGACAGTTCAAGGCATGTCCCTATGCTCCTATGGGTCTTATGCCTTTGACTTCTTATATATAGTGATTCAAGTTAATATACCCCAATACTTTTATGAATCTCATAAGTTTAAAAATCCATGCATAAGTAGCTCAATACAACGTGCCCGATGCTCTAATGAGTCTAAGCATGCGACACCGTCTATGTGCGTGGCTCAATTTGGTATGCCCTGTTGTCTTCTAAAATATCACGTTTCCGACTCTTCTTACGTGTCTTCTTAAATCTTATATATCCGACTCTTACAGTGATCTACCCATTGAGCTCAATGGCAGCTCAAATTTTTTTTCTAATGCTTTCATGGTTCTCCTTGCGTCGGATGGAACACATCCCAATTACAAGGCTATGTCTCGTTGAATTGGGTATTTGGTCCTCAAGTCCTGGCTGATTCAACGTTCCATGAGAATCCTTCACTTTCTACTCTTTAATGGCTATGCTTAGGTGGGACGGAGCATATTCCACCTACTATTCTCCGCCTGGCTGTTCTCCCTCGCTCTCCCGTTCGATTGCCTAACCTTTTGAGCTTCGCATCTCTCCATCCATCTTCTTTTTCGTGCTTTCACATCGAGGACTTCGAAGTCCGAGTGAGGCCCGCGGGCTAGTAGATGAGCAGCCTGATGTCACCCGAATGATGGATCAGGATTCAACCAACGGCGGGCCATCGCCCACTGCGGGCTCTCCCCACCTCTTCGCTGACAACATCGATGGCTTCCTCCTTGCCGTCGCCTTCATCGACGCCGGCTACATCATCAAGAAGCAGGGCCTTAGGCGTGTCGGTGCATTCGGCTCTCGCACCGGTAACCCCATTCCTCTTCTCATCGATACCCTAGCTCCGAGTCGTTGTACTGAAAGGAAAGAGTTTTTTTTTATATATATAAATTCAACAGGATGCTTGGCTTACACCAGTCCAAGTATATAAATACTATTGTCAAAAGATTTGACATGAAAAAGTTCGAGAGATGTCTCGTACCGATGAAACATAAAATTTTACTTTCTTAGAGTATGTTCTTAAAAACTCCTAAAAAAAAAGATAAACATGAATAGGATACCCTATGACTCTACGATAGATTCTATCACATAGATTATATATATTATATACCAGGTCTGATATAATACATGCTCTAAGTGTCGTGAGCAAGTATTAAGCGAACCCAAGCTTAGAGTACTGAAAATGTAAACAAATCTGGGAGCGATATCATATGCATAGCAGAAGAACAAAAATAAAATCTCAGATTTTCACAAAAAGATTTCATCGTAATGCGAAGATTGGTACCCAAAAACCCACGAAACTAAAAACCACGTGTGAGATAGTTGTGTTACATAGGGAGATCGTTTATCCCTGAAATCATACAGATCTATGAGAGAGGATGAAGGAGGTCAACTGTCCTCCTCTCTAGTAGTGATCCATATGGTAGAGACTACAAAGACGCTCATTGAATCATGCCTAAATCTCCACATGCCCCTACTAGCTGAGGAGGAGAAGGAGAGTGGAGAATAGGAGGTGGTAGCCAAAAGGACCCAACCTATGGTCTTTTGGTTCCCTCCTATTTATAGAAGTCTCATATCAACTTAACCCTAATAGATCATATCATATTTGGTATTAGATCTCCATCAAACTACCAATGACTCTTAGATTAGTAGGTATCTACCGAATAATCTCTCATTAGCTCTTATTGGATCTCATATGTAGGATCCAATAATTCAGAGGCTTATTAGATATCCAATAAGACAGGAGCTCCAATAGATATCTCATATTCGAACCTCTACTCGTCGCAACACCTACCATATGTGTGTGACTCTCTAGGCTAAATATCAAGCTGGCCATGAGTCATACTTGTCAGAACTTCTTTTGGCTCAGTAAATTATTATCTTCATAATAATTCATTCGACTCATCGATTACAGATGTACTGGATCACTAGGCCGCAATCCCAAGACGATACAAGGGAATCCAATATATCGAACATATATATCCTTATTTATCATATATTTATAGTCATTCATCCATCTAATATCCTAGAGACCATATACCGGGCATGGTGTTGTCAGGTGTAGGGAAATCTAGGGGCGATATCACATGCACAATGGAAGAATATAAAACAAAAATCTCAAATTTTTCAAAAGGTGTTCATCATTGTACGAAGATTGATATACAAAAACCAACGAAATTGAAAACTACGTATGAGATAGTTGTGTTACCCAGGGAAATCATATATCCCTGAATTCCTACAGATCTGTGGGAGAGGATGAAGGAGGTCAAGTGTCATCATCTCTAACGGTGATCCACACGATAGAGGCTGTAAAGATACTCCTTGAATCATCACCCAAATCTCCATACTTGCTAGCTGAGGAGGATAAGGGGAGAGGAGAATAGGTGACAACTAAGAAGGTCTAGCCTATGACCCTTTAGTTCTCTCCTATTTATATATGCATCCTATCAACTTAACCATAATGGATCATATCCTATTGGGTATTGGATCTCCATCCAACTACCCAAGCCTTTTATACTAATGGATTTCTATCCAATAATCTCTCATTGGCTCTTATTGGATCTCATTCATATGATCCAATAATTCAGAGGGTTATTGGATATCCATTAAGATAGGAGCTCTGGTAGATATCTCATATTTGAACCTCTACTCGTCACAACACCTATCATATATGTGTGACCCTCTAGGCCCAATATTGAGCTGGTCGTGAGTCATACATATCAGAACTCCTTTTAGCTTAGTAAATTATTATCTTCATAATAATTCACTTGACTCATCGACTATGGACGTACTAAGCCACTATGCCGTAGTCCCCAAACAATACAAGGGAATCTAATTTATTGGACTTATCTGTCCTCAGTTTCCATGTATATATAGTCTCTTATCTATCTAATATCCTAGATATCATATATCGGGCATGGTGTTGCTAGGCCTATACAGTTTCTACTCGAGTCTCGCTCTAATTTTATTCTCCTTGAGAACTCATTCTCTCTCAATCTGAATGACCATGGCCAGGGATTTGTTTGAGCAAGAACACATAAAATATTTCTCTCATAATACCGAGAGCAGATGATCCTCTATCGACACTCAATTGCCTTCATAAGGTTGACCATCATTCCCAAGAATTAGTTGTACTAGATTTGAAACTTCCAAACGTGTAAATCCATCGTCAAAGAATGAAGTACTCATACAAGGCATCCTTGATGTCTCAAGTCTAAGGACCAGATACACCACTAGGCTGACGGAATCATTATATGATAATAAAGCACCATTAACCATCCAACATTCCGTAAATGGATCAATCAGTGAACTCATTCTCCAATGAGCACTTGCACTATATCTCTAGTGTCCCAACATGAGAAGTTATGAGACCAGTCGCCTCCATCATATGGACGGGTATATAGTACACCAATTTATCTAGTTATCTCAATGTCCCTCTCGAGTAACCTATGACCATGATTATTTAGGGTTTGTGTTTAAAGGCAAATCAGTCTCATTATCGTGATCTTATCATGATTTGATTCCCATTGCACATATCCATGGACATCACAATATATTCATGCAATAAGTAATATAAAGTGAGAAAATATCATAATAATAATAAGCAAAAAGACTACATATCATGTCACATGTGCCATCACTTATGTGATTGGCTTGTAGGGCATCTGTGACTAGCAATCTTCCACTTGACCTAAAATCAATCACCTATGTATTTGATCCCCATCATACCCCTATGATGCTCAAAGACAATCTGAGACAACAACTTTGTTAGTGGATCTATGATGTTATTTTCGTATGGAACTCTTTCCACTGCTACATCTCCTCGGGCCATGATCTCTCTAATAAGGTGGAACCTCCTTAGAACACTTCTGATGAGATCTGAGTTCCCTCATTTGAGCAATTGTCCGGTAGTTATCGTAATACAAGAGAATCAACTCCTCGCTGCCTGGCACGACTCTCAGATATGTGATGAACTTCTTCATCTAGACTCCCTCCTTTGCTGCCTCTGCCATAGCAAAGTACTCTGCCTCTATTGTTGAGTCAGCAGTAGTATCTTACATGAAACCCTTTCGACATACTACCCCTCCATTTAGGATGAACACATGCCCTAAATTAGATCTACTGTCATCGACATTGGACTAGAAACTCAAGTCCATGTAGCCCTCAACCCTGAGGCTACTACCTCAATATACTAATAAAAGATCTTTAGTCCTTCTCAAGTACTTAACGATACACTTTACTATTTTCCAATGCTCCAACCTTGGATCCACTTGATACATGCTCGTGACATTTAGAGCATGTGCTATATTAAGCCTAGTACATAGTATGACATACACGATAGTCGCTATCACTGAGGCATAGGGTATCCTATCCATGTCTGCCCTTTCCTTAAGAGTCTTTGGGGATATACTCCTAGAAAGTGATATCACATGTCTCATCGGTTTGAAATCTCTCTTGGAATTTTTCATGCCAAACCTTTTAACAATGGTTTATACTTGAGTCTTGCTTTAATCGGATTCTCTCGGAGAACTCTTTCTCTCTCAATCCGAATGACCCTAGCTAGGAATTTGTTTGAGCAAGAATATATGAGATATTTCTCTCCTAATACTGAGAGTGAATAATCTTATATCGACACTCAATAGCCCTTGTAGGGTTGGCTACCACTCCCGATGATAGGCTGTGCTAGATTTGGAACCTCCAAACCTATAAGTCTAGTATCAAAGAGTAGAGTACTCATACAAGACATCCTTAGTGCCTCAAGTCTAAGGACCAGATACACTACTAAGATTACGGAATCGTTGTTTGACAATAAGGCATCATCAACCATCCAGCATTCCATGAGCGGATCAATAAGTGAACTCATTCTCCAATGAGCATCTGCACTGTATCCCTAGTATCCCCACACGAGCAGCTATGAGACCAACCGCCTCCATCATATGTACGGGTATATAGTACACTAGTCTGTCCGGTTATCTCGATATCCCTCTCAAGCAACCTATGACCAGGATCATTTAAGATCTGTGTCTAAAGGTAAATCGGTCTCATTATCATAATCTCATCATAATCTGATTCTTATTGCATAGATCCATGAACATCACAATATATTCATACAATAGGCAATATAAAGTGATAAAATGTCAAAAATAATAACGTGTCAAGTCATACGTGCCATTACTCATATGATTGGCTTACAGGGCACCTATGACTAGCAATCTCTCACTTGACCTAAAGTCAATCACCTCCATGTCTGATTCCCATCAGACCCCTGTGATGCTTAAAGACAACCTAAGACAACAACTTTGTCAGTGGATCTGCGATGTTATCTTCGGATGAAACTCTTTCTACTACTACATCTCTTAGGGTCACAATCTCTCTGAATGTGCTTAGACTTCTGATGAGACATGAGTTCCTTCATGTGAGCAATCGCCCTATTGTCATCGCAATATAAGGGAATCAGCTCCTCGCTGCCCAACACGACTCTTAGATTTGTGATGAACTTCTTCATTCATGCTCCCTCCTTTGCTACCTCTATTGCAGTAATGTACTCTTCCTCTTTGGTTGAGTCAATAGTAGTATCTTGTTTGGAATTCTTCCAACATATTGCTCCTCCATTCAGGGTATATATATACCCCAAATTTGACTTGTTATCATCGACATCGGACTGGAAACTCGAGTCCATGTAGCCTTCAACCCTGAGACTACTACTTCTATATACTAGTAAAAGATCCTTAGTCCTTCTCAAGTACTTAAGGATATACTTTACTGCTTTACAATACTTCAAGCCTTGATCCGCCTAGTACATGCTCGTGACACTCAGAGCATGTGCTATATCAGGCCCGATACATATCATGACATATATGATAGACCCTATATCTGAGCCATAGGGTATCCTATCTATGTCCATCCTTTCTTCAAGAGTCTTTGGGTACATACTCCTAGAAAGCGATATCTCATGTCTCATTGGTATGAGACCTCTCTTGGAATTTTTTAAGTTAAACCTTTTGACAATGGTGTCTATGTACTTGGACTAGGACAAACCAAGCATATTCTTGGATCTCTCTATAGATTTGAATCCCTAAGATATAGGATGCTTCCCCTAAATCTATCATGGAGAAGTGTCTAGATAACCAAGATGTCATCCACATATAATACTAAGAAGGTGATAGCGCTCCCACTTACCTTCTTGTATACACAAGACTTATCTTTGTTCTTAACAAAGTCATAAGATCTGATCGCCTCAACAAATCATATGTTCCAACTTCGAGAAGCTTGCTTAAGTCCATAAATGGACCTAAGCAACCTACACTCCCTATCTCGGTAGTCCTTAGACATGAATCCCTCAAGATGTATCATATACACCTCCTCCTTGAGGTTGCTATTAAGGAATGAGGTTTTCCAATCCAACTTCCAGATCTCATAATCATAGTGTGCTGCAATAGCCAATAGAATTCAAATGGATTTTAGCATAGCAACGGGTGAGAAGGTTTCATCATAGTCAACACTTTGTCTTTGATGATACCCCTTAGTCACTAGCCTTGCTTTATTGATCTCTACTTTTCTATCTACTTCGATCTTCTTCTTGAAGATCCACTTGCAACCGATGGGTATAATATCCTCGGGTGCATCAACTAGGTTTCAAACATTATTGGTGTACATGGAATCCATCACAGAATTCATGGTTTTTTGTCACTTCCCGGAGTCTATACTCGTAATAGCCTCCTCGTAGATCTGAGGATCGATATCCTCAATACCCTCTCCTCTAATATGTCCCACATATCTCTTAGGATGATGCGATACTCTGTTGGACCTATATAAAGTCGGAACTTATGTGCTAAGTACATGAATAGACTCGGGCTGTGGAGTGATGCTTGAGCTAGATTCTCTAACCTCGCTCAACTCTATCACGCTCCCACTGTCTCCACCAAGAATGTGTTCCTTCTCAAGGAACACCGCTCTCTTGGCTACAAAAATCTTTTGGTCCTCGGGATGATAAAAATAATACCCACAAGTTTCCTTAGTGTATCCCACGAACTTGCACCGCTTTATCCTGGATTCCAACTTATTAGGGTTGTCTTTTAACATGGGTAAGTTTGCTCCAAATCTTAACAACCTTAAGATCAAGCTTCTTCCATTTTCATATTCAGATGGTGTAGATATTACCAACTTAGTTGGAACTCTGTTCAGTAGGTAAGCTGCGATCTCTATGACGTATTCCTAGAATGAGATGGGTAGGTCGGTGAAGCTCATCATGGACATCACCAAGTCTAATAGTGTACGATTCCTCCTTTCAGATACACTATTGAGCTGAGGTGTATAAGGAGGTGTCCATTAGGATAGAATCCCATGGTCCTTGAGGAACTGGGTGAACTCTGTACTCAAGTACTCACCTCCTCGATCTGATTGAAGAGTCTTGATACTCTTTCCAGTCTGGTTTTCCACTTCATTCTAATACTCTCTGAATTAAGTACACATGTCCATACCTTAAGAAATCATCAGTAAAGGTAATGAAGTAGGAGTAACCACCAATGGCATGAGTGGACGTGGGTCCACATACATCACTTTGTATGAGTTCTAGTAATATAGTGGCTCTTTCTCCAATTTCACTAAATTGAGAGTTGGTCAATTTTCCACGAAGGCAAGGCTCGCAAGTTGCATATGACTCATAGTCGAATTACTCTAGATATCCATCCCTTAGTAACTTTTGAATCATTCCCTCATGGATGTGACCTAGCCTACAATGCCACAGGTATGCATTGTTCACCTCATCTCGTTTCCTCTTAGACACACTTACATTAATGATATGTGGAGTAATGTCTAGCATAAACAAACCATTATGCAATGTTCCTCTCATGATGATCTCATCATCTAATAATATTGAACAACCATTGTTCTCAAAAACTAATTTATATCCACTAACTATCATACATGAAATGGAAATAATATTTTTGATAATAGAAGGAACAAAATAACATGCATCCAATACAATAATAGCTCCACCAGGCAGATGTAGGGCGACAATACTACAACAACTTTTGCTCCATTACCTATCTTGAGATCCATCTCGCCTCTCGCCAATCTCCTAAGTTTTGCCAAAACCTGTCATGAATTATAAATATGATAAATACTACTGGTATCCAATATTCATGTATTATCATAAGAGTCTAACAAATGAAGACTGATCATGAATGTACCTGAAGCTTCTCTAAGCTTCTATTTCACCCTTTCTGCAAGGTATTCTTTGCAGTTCCTCTTCCAATGCCCATCTTTGCCGTAGTGAAGCACTGGCTTTTCTCCTTTGTCGGGTCTTTCTTAGCAACATTTGCTTTATCCGGTCTGCCCTTACCCTTGCCCTTCTTAAGGGACTTTTCTGCATTCCCTTTCTTTCTGGTCTCACCAGTATAGAGAACTGGCTTCTCTTTCTTGATAGTGCTTTCTGTCTCTCTCAACATATATAAAAGAAGGTGATTATTGTCACTTTCTATGATAGCCTTGGTGATGAAACAAGATAGACATGGGGATATTCTACCTCTTTAAATAAAAGATTTTTAAGATTTCTATAGCCTCATAAAGCATAATTACTTTCAAATTGGGCCGAAAAATAAGATGATGTACTTAATGATTCATAAACTCCAAAGAAAGACACCAATCACCCTTAAAAAGTGTGATTAAGCCTTATTATCCTAAATTTAAACTTAAAAAATAAGATAATGGATGTAATTGAGGCCAAACTTAAGAAATAGATACCAATCATCATTAACAAACTTTGATTAGATATAATTAAAGCTTATTTCAGCCTAAAAATAAGACAATAGCCCTCATTGAGCTCAAACTTAAGATATAGATATTAATCACTCATTAAGATATGATTAGTTAAAATTATCCTCATCTTGAGCCTAAAAATAAGATAATGGATCGATATAATTTTTATTTATTATCAACTAATACAGTCGATTCAGATTTGTAATAGTCAAATTTTGATTATATCAAGTGATACAATGGGTGTAACACCCAGGGCGGTGAATCGCAGGGTACACCCCTGTTTCTGTTTCTGAGTGTCAGTTGAAATAAAGTAGTCAAGATGGATTGATACATACCACTCATCTCTTATACCATCTTAGGTGATATAACAAACATTACTTAAAAACTAAATATTATTATAATAAAGTGTGAAAGCAAGACTATAATTTTGTCACGTAAACGATAGAAATGTGACAAAAAAAAAAAGATGATAAGTGCAATTGTAGTTTGCATGAAAGTTAAAAGGGTTACCATACCAGTACAGTGACCTGAGCTCGAAGGTTTATAAACGTCAACCTGAACTCTATCTTTGGCCTCTTTTGCAAATTTCTCAAGTCAAATTTAATAATATATAATATTTCATTTATCATCATAAATCTTTGCTTAATTTAAAATATATTATCAATGTGAATGACTATACCAAGTTTGTTAGGAAAGGGGTCGACACTAAGAGGGTGAATTAGTGCAGCGGTAAAATTATGTCTTCAAATCCTTTCGTTTCGATTAAAACCGATTCCGATGAAATTCGTTTCGTAAAGTTCTTAACTTAAAACCCGTTCATAAATGTATTGAAGGCAGTAAGTAATTAAAGAGGTTTGCAGTAAAGATAAATTACACAAATAGAAATGCAAACCAGATTTTAGAGTGGTTTGGTCATCGTGACCTACATCCACTTCGCCGATTCCTCTTCCGTCGAGGCCACCGGCATCCACTATCGATCTTTCTTTAATAGGCGAAGATCAACCTCCTTCTTACACCCCTCTTCTCATTTTCACAATTTAGGAGTCAACCTTTACAAGCATACACACTCCGCTCTAAGCAGAATTCTAATCTTAGACTAGAGGAAGATTCTCACAAGAGATTGCAATAGTGTTTCTTTACTTTTAAACTCTCTGTGCTTGTTTTTGTTAACCAGGGATAAGAGGGGTATTTATAGGCCTCAAGTTGATTCAAACTTGGAGCCTAAAAACATCTCATCCCAGGTTTCCTAGATACTGACGGTACCACCACTTGTGTTGGGCGGTACCACTGCCTGACACCCTGCTAGGGGCGGTACCACCGCCCAGACTGGCGGTACCACTACCTGACACAGTCTTGGAGACTATGCCATGACGGTGTCACTTCTTGGGACAATGTTTGGGCCTCTCATTGGGCCCAACACGATCCTTATATGGGCCCAACTAGCCCCTAATTGGGTTAGCCCAAATCCAAACCCAATTACGTATTAATTACAAAATCTAAGGCATACTTAAGCTAAACAAGTCCGTAAGTCTACGTTTCTTTCGGTGATCTTCTGATGAACTTCCAACGAACTCTTGGGCAATGTTCTAGCGGACTCCCACCAAGCTCCTAGACTTCACGACGATCTTCTTGGCGAGTTCTGATGAGCTTCTTTGGCAAGCTCCGGGACTTCTCAACAGAACTTCCGACAAACGTCCAAACTTCCGTCGAACTCTCGAACTCCCAACGAAATTGCGTCCTTGACTTCGAGACTTCATTTTGCTTTATGCCTTGCTATCGTAGTTAATCCTGCACATATAAAAACACACTTCGATCTAGAAAATTAATACTAAGCATGAATCATGTTGTCCGGCATGTTATTGGTCCCTCAACGCTTCGTCCGATTCTTCGGCGCTTCGTCCTCTCTTGTGGCCTATTGCCCAATCGGCCAATTGACTCCATAACTCCGATATCCTTGGCCCAATATCCGTTCTTCTTGGCCCGATGCCCGAATCCATGGCCCGAAGCCTTCTGTCGATACGTTGACCGATCCTCCGGCTCGACGTCCAATCTTCTGACATGTTTTCCTCCAGCCCAACATGATTCTTCCTGCTTTAATTGTCTCATCCTGATCGAAGCATCCTATGTTACTCAAAACGCAGATTAAAACATAAATACTTATCAATTGGTTTCATCATCAAAATTCGAGATTCAACAATCCCTCCCTCTTTTATGATGACAACCAATTGATGACGGAGTTAACCTTAACTCGCAAAGTTTAAACAAACTCCCCCTATCAATATGTCATATTGATAAAACCTTGAATTCAAGCCTAATTCAAGTCATTATAAATTTCATCATGAATATTTGTAACACATCATTATACATAACATGATCATACTTCTCCCCCTTTGTCATCAACAAAATGGAGAAGTTCAACTCTCATGTGTTTAGAAATACA